>JBBPOE010000752.1:0-14041 GCA_038091295.1 Tylopilus felleus | reverse complement strand
AGCTTGGAGTTACATGAGGACTGACGAGGTATTTATACTACAAGAGAATGCGCACAGACCAAGAGGCACTGCATACAAAGAAGGAAGGAAGACATAGCTATGATGGAATAGGAAAAGTGAGGCTATACGCATTACTGCGAAGAGCAGTGCGAAGCTATACAAGTGAGAAAGGAAAAGATGTACCAGTTGAACAGTACTAGAAAACGTCAACGTAGAAAGAGTTACAAGGGAAGTAAGGAAGTAAGAAAAACCATAACACCACTGAACAATGGGCTTTCATGGCTTCCCAGAGGGCTCTGGCATTGAGGGTAGGTGGTGATCAGTGGGCAACAAGGGTATATGGTAGTGTTGGGACAATGAGGCCACTGGCCAGCTGGCCATCAGACCTCACTGCACAGTTGTTGCCATGCCATGTGACAGGGCATTGCTGGTTCTCTTTTTGTGGCATGTTTTTTGCTTACATACACACTTCTTTTCATTTCATAATTTGCTGTTGAGACACCCTATAATACTTGAAAAAAATCTAATGCAGAGCATACCACAAATGGATGTATTGACAGCTCCCAATTACATAGCTAAACCATGCAAATATCAATGAAGCACTTCATCTCAAGAAGGCCTACAAGGACAATGACAACCAAGAACTATGATGCGGAGCTTGAAGTAGCAGAGTAGCCAGATGTTTTTGGCATCTTCTTCTCCCCTGTTGTTAGTTGCTCCAGATCGGCAGATTTGAAGTAATGTGGGGCAACTAAAGAAGAGTCGTGCGAGGTTAGCATGGACATGCAACGAGCATGGAATGACTTGCCTTCCATCAGCCACGAGGGTTTGATCTCCATCACCTGCCTGTTGAGTGTGCATGTCAGCACAGAGGTATTCCTGGCTAAAACCTCCAACGCACCTCATGTACGACTTGGACGTCATCACGAGCTCGTAGTACAATACCGTCTTGACAGGAGGTTGATGCTGGAAAAGGCTCGAGGACGGATGAATGTACACCGTTTGATTTGTTTTGAGCGTCCGGTACGAATCCCCGCTCTTTTGTAGTTGTGCCTGGGAAGCCCATCGCCGTCAGCAATCGTCCCACGTTCCCTCTCATACAGAACCAACGCGCACCGTATTATAAAAGTACCCAGAGGTGATCGCCTTTTGGATAGGTGTGACATCGTTCGAGTTGGGGTTACTCCTTACGATCACTTCGACGCGCTCACACAAGCCCGCAAGCTGGTCCCTGATATCCCTTGCGCGACTGAGGCTCTTGAACTGTAGGAATTGTTCGTAGCAGAATTGTTGCGAGTAATTGGTATCGGCCCATTGTTCCCAGACGTTCAGCAGGGTAAAGTGGTCACCCCCGGCACGAACAAAGTTCTGTCGGGCCTGGTCGGCATGAAGTTTCTTGTCTTTTGGACGGTAAAAAAGCGAAGAGGACTCCGACAACATTGATATGATCGTTAGGACCTGTCAGATTTCGGAATTGAACTTCAGACCAGAAAAATGACCAATTCCCCCTCACCTCGTCTGTGCAGACATACTTCTCACTCTCAATGATTACCTTGCTTAGCATGGGATCCACCGGGAACTCCGCCATCCGTCTCCCAAGTTTGGTTAGCTCCCCTCTGTCGTTCAACGCCCCCAATGCATATAGCAGTTCGAGTGCACGAATGAGGGTCTCGCCAGGTGGAGGATCCATGAACTCAAACTCCATGAAGTTGTTGATCCCCAGAGACTTGAGAAGAAGGACAGTCATACCGAGATTTGTACGCTGGATTTCTGGTATTGTATTCTCTTCCAGTTCGTTCGCAAAGGCCCACTTTGTGTATAACCGGAAAGCTTTGCCTGGCCCTACGCGTCCTGCACGACCGGCGCGTTGGTTTGCTGACGCCCGCGAGCACTGCAAAACGGAGTCAATGCGATGGACCAATTCTCGAGTAGAATGTTAGACGCACAGGTACGACAACAAGCGAACTCATACCCGTTCTCGGGTTGTACACGTTCTGCTTCACAAATCCTGGATCGATCACAAATACAACTCCATCGATGGTGATACTCGTCTCTGCGATGTTGGTGGCCAAGACAACTTTACGAGCACCTGGAGGTGTAGGTTCGAATATCTTCGCCTGCATGTCGGACGGGAGATTCGCATATATGGGACAGACAATCAGCTCAGCAATCTTGTTTCCCAGCGCGCGCGCTGTTTCCTGAATGTTTTCTTGAGCAGCTTCGATTTCATCTTGGCCCTAAATGAGGAACATGTTAAGAAATAAACGAAGCATGAAAGATCAGACATACAGTGAAGAAAACCAGGATGTCGCCTTTCGGCTGTGTCGTGTGAATCTGGAAGACGGTCGTGATGGCAGCATGGAGGTAGTTTGCTTCCGGTTGAGGAGTGTAATGAATATCTACCGGGTATCGACGCCCAGGTACTGGAAAACGTGAACACAACCGTTGTGTAGAGCCGAGTTGAAACCTGCATACCGTAAAATACAGGTGCACCGTCGAAGTATCCACTGAACTTTTCGGCGTCCATCGTAGCGCTCGATATCAGCAACCGAAGTTCAGGACGGAACCTCGCGATATCCTATGGATTCCAGATCAGACTATGCAAATAACAACTGGCGTGACCGTCTCACCTTAACAAGGGCAAACAATATATCCGTGCTAAGCGTTCTCTCATGCGCTTCGTCAATTATGAGCGCCGAGTATCCTGCCAGATCCGGTTCTGTCAAGAATTCTCTCAGGAGCATACCATCCGTCATATACTTGAGCACCGTCTTGTCGCTTGTGCAATCCTCGAACCGGATGGAATAGCCCACTTCATAGCCCACTTTGGTACCCATCTCCTCTGCTACACGTGCAGCAACGGACATCGCAGCTACTCTCCGGGGTTGAGTGCACCCTATTTTGAGACCATTGGCGGTATAACCGGCTTCGTGGAGATATTGCGGCAACTGCGTTGTCTTTCCAGAACCCGTCTCGGCCACTACAATCAAAACTTGATGTTCTTTGATCGCGTCCAGTAGCTCCGAGCGGTAAGAATAAATTGGGAGGGATTTGCGAGTCTCCTCGATGGTTTTGACTGGGTAGCAAACGATAAGAACGAGCTGCGATGCTGAAATCAATCGTGATACCTACTTCGCTTCTCGGCTTCTTCGATCTGTCGTTGAAGAAGCCTGTCTTTCTCGCTCATCATACCTTCGCCTTTGAGAGTCTGATCCATGACGAATTTAATCGTCTGACTCTCGTCGAAAACGTACTCGTAATTGTCAACGACCTCCCGTTTATCCATTGCGCCGGTCTTGAAGGTGCTATGCTTCGTTTGACTGGCCTCCCACTGGTCGACATCAGTGACGAACTGGTCATCCTTACGTCTCGCTTCTTCGTATCGCTGGTACAATACGTTCTCTTTCTTCTTCTTGTCAATCTTGCCCTGCTCTGTAAAGTAGTCCTCGGGAAGTTGATATCCTTCCCACTTGTCATTGATATTGAGGCGTTCCTCGACAAGTCTCAGAAGTTCTTTTTTGCGTTCCAATTCCAGTTGCTCCCGCTTAGAAATCTTCATTCCAGAAAACAACACTTCGTCGTCTGCGATCTCCCTACGCAGGAGTTCGATTTGTTGAATTTCGCGCTTTGTGAGATATTCCTGACGGGAGTGAATGCGGAGAGATGGGAGTGCGTGTGCGCGTCCTTCGGCGTCGTCGGCAAGCTGTCGACGGGCAGCGGCGTCAGCAGCGCCAGGACCCGACGCACGGGAGGAACGATCCTCGACAATTTTCTTGGTCTTCTCGAGGTCCCGCTGGCGTATCCGTTCGGTGAGCTCATCCCTAGACTTGATGTCCTCGATACGCTCTCTCTCCTTGCGAGCTTCGGTGTCCTCGATCTCTGGGATATCTAGTTGTGTATCATCTGGGGGAGGACTATGAGGATGTTCATGCGATGCGGATGAGTCCGCTTTACGACGTTTCCGTGTCGAATCATCTTCGTCGCTTTCCCATTGATTGGTATCGAGTTCCCGCTTGCGAAGGCGTCGCTCCTTCGTGGAGCGTTCTCTTGGCCTGTCAGGGGACTGGATAGAATTCATGTCCGCGTCAAACAGAAGGCCGTACTGGCGCACTGGCTGTGCTTGCTTTTGAACCGCTGCGGGCCGTTTGAGTTTGCGCGGTGCAAGTAGAAATGCTTCTTGTGCGAATTCTTGTGCATCAGCAGAGCTGGGGAAACCGGAGTCGACGAGGGATGCGAGCAGGGCGTCTGGGGACTTGGAGGATGAAGCTAGCAGGCAGTGAGTGATCGGATGCGACAGCCATGCTAGAAATATGTACCTGACGCGATGATGAAATCGACAACGTTGGACTCTGCTATGCCCAAAAACTTGAGACATGCTTCGCCAACGAACCTGTTGAGGTCAGAGGTCGACATGACAGTGAGGTGATTACACAATCAACTTTGAAGTTACCCGCATGCTTGGTAAGCCTACTCTAGTAGGTTCAACGTCTATACACCTCAGAGTCGCCAACGACTTCACATCTTCATGAAACTCGTATCTACCTTCCATCCACCATCATCTGTACTCGATTCTCTGAAATGCACGCTAGCAGATGAAAATCAATCAGAGTTCCTCGTCGTGACCAAATTAAACAGGATAGACATCTACTCTCTACAACCAGAAGGTCTCCGCTATGAGCAAGGAGTCGAGATATGGGGGAGGATACGAACAATAAAATCGGTTCCCATTGTGGTATGTTGCATCCATATCATATCTATTCCGTCAATAATCGCAGGCTTGATTCGCAGCACACCACTAGAATAAGCTTGTTGGTGCTCACCGACCACCCGGAACCCGAGCTCGTGTTCTTACTATTCACCGTCTCTAAATCTGGCGAGAGTAGCCTCGCTGTAACCACACACCTCCCTCTATTCGAAAGAAGCGCACAAACAGCAGAATTCTGTCACGATGTGCTCGTAGACCCCAATGGAGCTCTAGCCATTGTAAGCATTTACACAGGAAAACTCAAGATCGTCGTTCTCACGGAGGAAGGCGATTATGAAAGAGACTCTGACGCATCGTTAGCATGCAGTTTCGCTGCTCAACCTGTAATATTTGGCTAACAATATCCACGTTAGTGTTCTTGAGCTGAATCTGTTAAGTCTCGCCTTCATCTCCCGGCCGGCTGGATCATACACGCTTGCCATGCTACACTTTGATTTTGAGCAGCGCCTCCAGCTTCTCGCGCGTGATATTCAAGTCGATGATCTTCAACTCTCCCCTACACCATCGCAGCTGCTCCCTCCTCTGTCACTTCCTGGAAAGTGGTTCTCCATCGAAGAGCACATGCCACGCTTGATCTTCGTCCCTTCTACCGAAGATAGCGACAACGAATGTGAAGGCGGAATATTAGTCGTTGGTGGCCGAAAGATTCTTCTCTATGATTTAGCTTCTAACGACGTCCTGGAACAAAATATCCGCAAGAGCCGCCGCATGGAGAAAAAGAAGAAGAGCAGAAATGCAGAAGAAGTTGCAGATGCGAAAGAGAAGGAGAAAGAGAGAGAATGGAGGAAAAGAAAAGCGCATGCGACGATTACTTGGCCATGGTCTGAAGTCACTGCGTGAGTTTTACTTCATTGAGGTTACGACGATCGAGAATCACATTTCGGATGTGATAGCTTATGCCCATTGACGCAAGAGAACGATACATTTATGATAGGCGATAAATACGGAAGGCACGCAATTTTGAATGTCGACAGAACCAGTGGGACAGTCTTGACTCTCGTTGCTTTGGGAGAAGTATGTGGAATTTCTGGACCTCTCCGCTCGACTCAACTATTGGTTCGATTAGGCGTCCTCTCCGATGACTTTGACATACCTAACGAATCAAGTAGTGTATCTTGGATCTCATTTTGGCGATTCACAGCTGCTGCAGATTGTCCCATCCCCCGCTCCCGGTTCAGATTGTCCGACGCTACCCACTTCTGCATCTATTCCCACCGTCAAGCATAAAGACCCTAGCAAGGTAGCCATGAACAAGCCAGATGAAGATATTGAAGGGCCCATCGTCAATGGTATCGGTAGTTATCTCATCGAACTAGAGAGTTTCAGCAACCTCGCACCGATTGTCGATGGGATTCTTGTCGACACAGATGATAGCGCTCAGGTGTGTGCCATTTTTGGGGTCTAGGGCAACGTTGATACCCTTTAAAGAACGAAATTGTTACCTGCTCCGGAGGACGGAATACAGGTTCGCTGAGGGTTGTCAAGAGTGGTGCTGACTTCCGGGAGGCAGCATTCGTGCATGGGATATCTAATGTCGACCGTATTTGGTCGCTACGAGAAAAATACAGGGACCAGTGAGTATACGTCGTCGCCGAAAAGTAATGGTGTTAACCTTCGCACAAGGACAACCTCCTATATCGTAGTGTCGACTCTCCATGAAACGCACGTACTTCGTCTCGAGGATGACAAAGGAACCCTAGTCTCCTGTGTCGGAGGCTCTGCGAAAGGTTTCATGTCATCTCGGACGCTGGCAGTTTCCAATATTCAACGGCGAATTCCAAAGGATGGATCCACTGGATCAACCTACGTCGATTCCTCTCTAGTCGTCCAAGTCGTTCCCAAGGGGCTACTCCTCCTCGACTATGATTCCAGTTTGCGAGAGTACACTCGGATAGGCGATCTCTGGACGCTGGACAAGTTTTCCGATGCCAATTCTGCGAGCTGGGCTGACAGGGAAATCGTGGCTGCCGACATCAATGCGAGTCAAGTCGTCATCGCCCTTAATCGCGGCAGATTGGTTCTTCTTATCCTTGATGGTGATCGCTTCGTCAAGCAACGGATGCGAGAGTTTGTGGAGCCCCCGCCGCTCCACTGCACCGCAGAGATCTCAGCTGTGACATGCCTACCCCTCGACAATACAAAGTCATTCGCCATGCATATCGCAGTTGGATTTTGGATGTCGAAAGTCGTCAAGATTCTGTCCCTTGAGAGGCCTGGCACTATGAGGGATGTCTGTGAAACCAGCGAGCTTCTGGCTGCTCCCCGATCTCTGCTGCTGTATAGATTTACAGGTGAACCTGGACCAAAGTTGTCACAACCACATCCCCACCTCCTTGTCGGTCTCGTCGATGGCTCTCTTGCAGCATTCCCATTCCAGAACGGGACATTAGGAGACCAGAAGCTCATATCCATTGGTAATCTTCCTGTGACGATGCATACTTGCCACACCAGGGGTCGCTCGACTGTATTTGCCTGTGGAAGTCGAACATCAATATTGTTCTGGGAAAGAGATCGTCTGCAGCATTCACCCCTGATGCTCAAAGTACGTACCAGGCTTCCTTGGTGATGACAACTTGACTCAGTGAGCGCCGAGCAAATGCAGGATATCACCGCGGCTGCTCGATTACACACAGAAGCGCATCCGTCGTCGGTGATTTTGGCTAGTCCGAATGCCCTCGTCATCGGAGCAGTGGCTAACTTCGACAAACTGCACATCCGATCGGTATGCTGTGATTCTATGGCCTTGGATCATCTCCTGATTACCAGACAGATACCTCTGGGTTACAACTCTCCGCGTCGCATTGTTCACAGCCCAAGCTGGGGAGTATTCGCTGTCGCCTGTACGCGGCCAACACCTGCGCAGATCGGACAGGCAGAAGTTTTTAGCTCTTCAGTACAAGTATTCAATCACACCTCCTTTGAAAGTCAGTAGTCGTTTAGACTATATGGGAAGATGCTGATTGTTCCACTACGCAGAACTCAGCGAATTCGATGTCGACCAAGGTGAAGAAGTGACATCTCTACATGCCTTCACGGCCATACTATCAGATGCACCGACGTCTTTCCTATGTGTCGGTGTTACATTGTGCGACGACGGAGAACGGGAGCCTTCCCGAGGGAGGCTTGTTCTTTTACAAGCAAACGGGCCGCGCGCGTCTTTGGTCGTGATGGCGTGCGTAAGCGTCCCGGGTTGTGTATACGCGATCACGTCGACGCCAAACATGGTTCTTGCTGCCATCAACAGCTCTGTGAGTGGGGTTGTGAGATTCTTGCAAGAATAGGTTGACCACCAGCCTCTAGGTCGTCGTCTACAAGGTTGAGGGGACCGAGAAGCACGTCTCGTTGACGCAGGCTACGGTGTTCAATCACAATTACCTCATCACCACGCTCGTATCTCGGGACGACCGACTGTTGGTCGGAGATGCGCTAACCTCGGTTTCCTTGCTGAAAGTCAATGGCTCCCAAATTGAACCCATCGCCAAGGACTATGGATCCTTGTGGCCAAGCTGTGCAGAGCTGTTGGACGACAATACCATCATCGGAGGAAACGTGAGAGTGTAATATATGACTCCTTGCGATCGAAAGCTCACGTCGACCTCTAGGGCGACTACAATTTGTTCGCATTCCGACTGCAAATGAACGAACTAAGCAAAATGCTCGAGCGTGAAGGTCATTACTACCTCGGCGACATCGTGAACAAATTCTTGCCCGGTGAGCAAGCATCACGCAATGTCTTGGAAATTCCACGGACGCTGACATCATCAAGGCGCGCTTACCTCCCATGACGCGTCGGTCGACATCCCGATGGTACCCAAGCAACTGTTTTTGACGCCAACTGGGAAAATCGGTGTTATCATTGACTTGACCGACGATGAGCTATCGCTTCACATGACGGCTTTACAGAGGAATCTGTCGACCTTTTACGAACGCAAGACGGACGTCAGTCATTCAAAGTGAGACCCCTCGCTTTAGGATTTCACACTATATTGACATTTCTAAGGTACCGTGCACCAAAGAATAATTCTGGTCGAAGTGATCTAGAGGCAACCTCTGTTGGCTTCCTCGATGGGGACTTCTTAGAGTCCTTCCTTCAATACATGGCTGACGAACGGTCTCTCAAACAAATCATGGAGGGTCAATCTGAGCCTGAGCGGTTGACAATCACCCCAGAACGGATACAGAAGGTGTTGGAAGGATTGCAAAGCTTGCATTGATACAATCGTTCAGAATAAGTGTATGCCAAGATATGAATGTAACTGTACTCCGTAATGATGAGGCGCTTGATCAGTTGAAGAATGATTCGAGAAAGCGAAATCAGGACCAGAAACTGGCTAGAAATTGGGTAGATGCACGAAGCGACGGTACCGCCTGCATGTCTATCGCGATACCTGCTTGGTCATCAGATGCGTGTGGGGCAAAGTAGAATCCCGAGACGAGAACCAGGTAACTAAAAGCGTATCAAAGTGAGTCAATTACTACCCACGAGCATGGTAGAGCGATATACCTGAGAATGAGGATACTTCCTCGATGATAGTTACTCTTCGCCTCAATATACGTGTATGTCATCAGGAATACAGCCAGGATGATGACCACGACGTCCCAACGCGGGAAGATAAGACTAGCAATGGTGTCGTAGTGATCCATATATTAATAAAGCGAGGAGAAACTCACGTGAACGAGTAGGCAATTTCCCCCATCTTCTCAGGAGCATACCACGCAGAGAAGGCAACCATGGCAGGGATTTGGAGAAGACACACTTGTAGCGCATACGCAGAGCCAATTTCCATACTGTGATTAGCGAGGCATCAGCAAAGCACGATGCGGCGTTGGCTCACACCAACCTTAAGGCAATGTTTCCATTTACAGCAAACGAAATGGCATTCATGAATTCAGTAGTGTTAGGAACGAGAGCAAAAAGGGTGACACCGAGGAACTTCTCATCGATCCCTGAGTCCTTCAATATGACGTCCACGACATCGACCAGGAGCTCTGAGAATTATCAGTACAAAGAGACATCACCATTGAGGTAAGACATACCAGCAATGACCGCATAAAGCGCGGTACACGCCAACAGCACAGCAGCGCTAACCGTTCGGCTCCATTCGGGAGCTTCATGTGAAGTATGAGCACCAACCCCGGTGTCTACGTCGCCTGCTACAGATGTCCTAACCCTTGCTGGTGAAACGGAGTGACCCTGTTGGTGCCGCAGCGCACTAACAGTTGCAACCGCAACAGCTCGTGTGAAATCATCCTTGGTCATGCTCTCGGGTAGGTGAGTGTTTTTGATCGCCAAGTCAACACTTTCTATGAGTGGCGTGAGGTGCTGGGTTGCAGGTGGAGGCGCATACGATACACGCCTGAGCGAAGGCGAGACAGGTGCACGGGACATTCCGGCTTGCTGCTGAACGGGCATGGACTCTACAGTCTTGGGAGCCGGAGCCTGGTTCTGAGAAGGTACATCATGTTCAGCACCTGCGGGATCCGCGTGTTTATGTGTGTCTGGGACAGTGGGTGGCGGTGCGATGTTGGGAAAGCGGTGATATCCAGAAGAACGGTGGGAGGGCGGGATTTCAAAAGATTGTAGTACCTGCTGGGGATTTTGCCAGATCTGCGTAGCGTGAGTACGTAGAGAGAACCACAATCCAACCAGATATGACTGGGGAAATCCTTTGAGTAATTCCAAGTAAGACATTATGGCGATACTTACAAACACAAGAATCGTTGCACAAAAGTACATCAAATTCTTGACGGTCGATTGGTAGAATGGATCCTCAACGGGATCTGGGTGTTTATAGTAGCAGTGACCACACTCCCAGTTTGGAACGCTTTGGCCAGGGCCGTCAGGACAACTAGTGCAGACCAACTGAAACTGAGTTCAAAACGCAAAGTCAGAATTGAGACATACGGAGAATTTGACTGTACTCACGTTCCCATAGATCTGGTAGAACAACGTGGGAGTAAGAGTGCCGATGAAAGCCATGATTAACATCATGCTCGTGACTCCGGCGCTCTTGGCATTAAACTTTTGCTCCTTTTTACTGATGGCCGCAGCGCACATACTCGTTCCTGGCATCAAGAGAACTCCTGCAAGTAGACTCCCCACGATCGATCCTTCAACAAGATGCCCCTTGCCCTGAATAAGGGCGATAGAATACAGGATGACTTCAACGAAGGAACCAAACGTAGCATTGATGACAGCTCCCATGCCGATCGAGGACTGGGCTGAGATGGAGGCGACGGCCATGCCGATGAAGTAGGAGAGAGGTATCACGCTCGCGAGACACAAGATAAAGATGAATGACTGAGAAGTGAGGAAGACGAGTATTCTTGGAACATGTTCCATGCGCTTAGCGAAAGGACGCAACACGAAGCCGTCGAATATGACGAAAAACACGAGAGGCAGGAGGTTGACAAAGATGATGTTAACACCACCGACGGTGTACTTGTAATAATTCCATCCTATGGCGCGATACACGCAAAGTAGCACCGTTGACTTGGGTATTCCTGAGGTCGAAGGCGCAGTTTGACCTTGGGACAGTCGGGGATGTTTGACAGAATATTTGAGTGGGGGTGAGGCAGCGGAACTGGATGAATCGGCTTGCAAGGTGGCTGGCGCGCCGGCTTGGGTGGATGAAACGATGACCACGGGAGGCGGTGGGCAAAATCGGAGTCTTGTGGGGTTGGTGACTAGATACTTTATCAACGCCCAATTGAGCCTCGCCATAGGGATGGTGATGATGAGCGCCCAGCATGCGATGCAGGCCAAGAGCATAAGAGGGGCGATCACAGTGCAAAAGGCGATCCAGAAGATGGTGCGACCCAACCAATCTTCGGAGACCCTTTGGTAAGCATTGCTGGATGTGGTAGGTGACGGCGCGGCGCCGTAGGACTTAGATTGACGTGTACTAGCTGTCGGAAGTAGGGAGGTACCCTCATTCGGTATGTGTGCCTGGGCGTATATCTGGGCTTGGCGGGGGGTGAGGGGAGTGATAGCAGGGGACCTAGACGATGAAATCTCGTTTCTGTCACCGTTTTCCTCCAGCTGACTTTCTTCGTCATCGCCATCTTCGGTATCGCCCTCGACATACTTCCCAAACGGCCATGCAACATACCAACCCAGGCCAAAGACCAGCGTCGAGTATCTGCGACCCCCCAGAGGCACGATATACAGGATGGCTGAGACCGCAAGGCACGCTAGAGCCAACCACCACCCAAAGCAAAGGGTCCAAAAGATATTTCCAGATAACAGATGGCGTTCCGCCTGTGCGGAAGGAATGGAATGCAGCGCGGCGTCCGCATTCCGCGTGATAGATCTAGACTTCTTGTACAGTGCGGGTTTCCAGATAGGCAGACCAAAAGGATGCTCGACGTTGATGAGAGATTGACGGTCTTTGAGCGTGATAAGGTCATCGTCCTCCCGCACTCGCTCGGTGTCTTCGCTCTCCGGGCTGTCGTCCGAGTCGGGAGAGTCGTCCGCGATGGCCTTGCCTCGCGTTTGACGATCAGGCCGCGTATCTTCGACACCATTGTTCTCTGCCTCCTCTTGGTCTTCACTGAGCATGTTGGCGTCGCGAAAGCTTCTCGTGTTACCCCGTGTACTGCTTACGCTGCCGCTTCTCGCTCTGTCCCTGGAGGGGCTGGTGGACATGCTTCCTTGGAGGCGATGGTGGGAGGCAGTGGGAGAAAGTGAGCGACTCGAAGATGGGAAGTAGGAGGTTCCTTGATGATGATGGGGCGGGATTTCCACAGCTGACCGGTTATAGCTATAGCTGCGACGGGGAGTTAAATGAGGAGGCTGGTGGGCGTGCGGAGTAGGTGTGGTGGGTGTAGAAGCCGACGTGAGTACCCGGTTAGTATCACCGTCGTCCTTGCCGTCTCCAGAAGGCTCGTATAACATGGTCTTTCTCCCTCTTTGAGGGTCACTGTGGTGTTCAACCAGGAACGATCGTAGTGGCACCGCTAAATGAACCTTTCTATAAAAGTACACCTGCCAAGCGCCAAGTGGCCGTATGTCATTGGCGATCGCCACCGGGTTCGATAAAGCTCAGCTGCTGCCCGCAACACAATAGTAGTATACATAATTAGAGAAAGCATTATGGAACACGAGCGACGGCCCAAAGGTGTATCTTTTTAAATTAGTGTGGTGCAGACAACCAGATCTCTCACTTCCGCAACAACTTCTCTCTCAACTCAGCACCCTTCAACTGAGCTCGCAAATATTCCAGACGGTCCTCATACCTAGCAGTCACTTCTTGACGCCGATGTCGGATATCGAATAGCTCAGCTTCGAGAGTAGTCACCTCTGGCTCTTCATCCATCATCGACATCGAGCCTGGTAACCTCATCAGGTTGACGCTCGAAACACTTCCTAGCTCTGCCAAACGTGTATGCACGAGTGCCGAATTCGAGGAGGGTGGAACGCGGGTACGAGACGACAAGGACGACATGGATCGCTTTCGGTTCGCTGCGCTGAGCCCACCAGCTATCCGAAGCGATGGATTAGGACGCTGGGAGCGTGCCTGGGAGACATTGGTTCCGAATGAAGTGGTGGACCGAAGAGAAATACCATCAGTATCGGAACCATGGTGTGGCGTTCCCCAACCTGATGCACTACCTCCAGGGCTAGGGACGGAATCGCTATATTCCCCACCATTCCTACGATTCATGGTAGATATCGAGGGTGAGCGGGGTAATGGTTGATGCCCTGGCTTATGCTGACTCCGGGTCAGTGCGCTGAGCTCTAGTCCATTGAAGGCATCATGAAGCCTTCTGCCCTCTGCCTCCAGTGCTTGAATCTCCCGACGGATGTCTTGAGATGATTTCACCTTGTCGTCGTCCGGCGACGCGTCGCTTGTAAGGATTGAAGGGGAATATTTTGGATCAGGGCTGCGAAGCGGGAAAGAGGATGGTGGTGTCATGGTGTCTAGGCGCCGCATACTTCGGGATATCGTGTGGTAGGAAGCGCTGCCAAGCAAGCGATGCTCTGCGAACGACTGCGTGGACGTCGGACTATGATCAAGTCGTAATTCCGATCGCAGGGCCGGGCTAATACTTGTCAAGTCTGAGGCTATCGTTCTGCGTTTGAAAGGGCTGGACGTCAAGAGACTTAATGGAGATATACTTGATGACTCGCTGATAGCGCTGTCTTGTGTTGGAGTCGCACTGATGCGACGACTCCCACGCTTGAACAAGTTGGACACCGCTGATGTGACCGAGGATTTTGATCGTATCGAAGGTGTCCTACGAGACTTGAAGTGGAACTGGTGCGGATTATAA
>JBBPOE010000751.1:0-14052 GCA_038091295.1 Tylopilus felleus | reverse complement strand
TTGGTGCATAAGGTTCTTCTCATGCACGGCTGGTTCGTTCGGCGTCCATGCCGCATCGGACACGCGTCATGAGATCGTGCTTCGTTTGATACACGTTCCTTCGATCCCTTGGTTCGCTTCGCCAGGGAATGATGGCGGTCTTGGGCTGTGTCGCGATATGTTGCTTTTTGCAAATCGGGTGGGGTAGATTTATGCAGGTTAGTTGGCAAGTGACGTTTTTTGTTATCCTCGTTGCGGCGGTCTGGCCTGTCGTTCATCTCCGCTCCCATTTCATTTTCTTTGCCTGGGCAAGGGGCTGATGCTTCTTTCTGAACGTAGATTACCGCGTTCGGTCGAGGAAGAGTGGGGCGTCTTTGGACGTGGGACGGGCGTCGATGAATACGTTTGACCACTGGCAAGGGCGATGGTGGAGAGTGCGCATATGTATGGCGTCAAGGTGGCGGCGCATGTGACGAACGGGACGACGATCGAGAAGCTGGTCGCGTTGGGCGTGCATTCGATCGCACACGGCTATAACATCCTATCGAAGTCGGATGTGGACGCGGTCACTTTTACCGGCGATGTACGCCGAGTGCTCCGTTCGCTTGCGCTGTCTCGGACGATGTGGGTGCCAACGCTCGCTGCGTATTACACTTTGGCGCAAGAATCGAGCGAGTCGGGTGGAGCGTGGGCGTTCAAGGCGGCAGGATGGAAAATATTGCGTGTGGTGGGGACACAGGGGTATACTCGAGATGGTGCGGACTGGAGCAAAGCGCTGAGGTGGGGTACGCTGGGGGGAGATGGAGGTGCGTGCGATCCATGGTATGGGAGGGGCAGAGAGGTTGGCCAAAGTGTGGGGGGAGGAGTGGCAGGGGGACAACGAAGTGCCGTTTGGAGCAATTCGACGGGGGTTCGCTGCGGATGTGATTGCGACGTGTGGTGATATCGAGGGGGATTTCGAAGGCGCGGTGTCCGCGGAGAGCATTCAGTTCATCATGAAAGCGGGGTAAGCATGACGGGAAACCAGCGTATGCGATGGACGAGATCTTCTCCGCGGTCCGTCTGGTCAATTTTTTTTTCTCTTACGTTCGGTGAAGTACATCGGTTACCGTTCAACGTTCGTTTAAGCCCTCTCATGGGGATATGACGACCGTATGTACCCCCGTCCCAAACCCGCCAAGTTGAACAACGACACTTGCCTAATGGAGTAGCTTAGGTTCAGGCGTGCGCGGGAACGAATTAGTCATCGACTGTACAGCCGTGTCAATTCAAAATTTTTCCCTATTTTCTTTCTCCATCTGCGTACATTCCAAACCATCTTGAAGGTTGGTCGCGTCTCCTCAAAGTCCACAAAATGACCACTCAGCATTCCATGCACAACGTTCGACAATATTGCCCGACACACCGGACTGGACCGTCTCGCACGACACCCACTAACAAGTCAGGGCCCTTGGTTTCGCAATTTCCTACGACAAGGGTCCGTTACGTTGGTGGAACATCGACTTGACCGCGTCGGCTCGCTGTGAGGTGTCGTTTTGATGCTGCGCAGACGCACGGGCTGGCGTGAGTCGTTTACTTATTGAGGTCTCTATAGAGTAGAGGTCGGTGGTGTATCTGCCGAACTCGTAGTTGTGGGACAGACATTTTTTTTGGAATGCTGGAGGTACTTGTTGCTATAATAACATTGCTAAAATGAACATAGTCCGACTTGACCAGTACCTCTGACTGACCTCGATGACGCTCCCCAAGGTCCGACGGACGATCAAGCTAATCATCAAACCAAAGCCGGCGAGTACACTTTTTCGTCCCATCCTACCTCCCATCCAGCTGGGCGGGGGAGAGGGACGACGTCCAAGTCGATCTGACAGCTCATGTTCTTGAACTTGTCAGTCATTCGAGGTCCCGACGTCGCCACCCGATCCTTTGTACAAGTTTCCTCACGAATACAGTGCGGCCCACTGACGTTTCTGCGTCTCATGGCAAGACTGAGGTTCCTTTTGTGATAGGTTTCTACGCAGCACTCGCCGGTACGCCAGGGCACACGCCGTGGTCCGTGGCATCTGTAACAAGTGCGCGTCGTGGGAGGAGTGGCGGATCGGGGCGCCAGACCCTCAAGGTAGGCCACGCTCGTGCTCGAGGAATACCGCATATATGCGTCTTTACATCCCGCAGACGCGTTCCTTTCACGGCCTCGATGACAGTCTCACTCCAGCCCTTTGTCGTTCGATGACACCGAACCAGAGTGGCAACTATCTCCAAGTCCCCTCGCCCACGCCCATGTGGGAACCCGATGTGAGCGTTGGCGTTCGTGGTGCTCGTGTTGCTTATCAACGTCGACGGTATTTAGCGATCGATAAAGCTGGGAACGTCGTTT
This sequence comes from Tylopilus felleus, assembly GCA_038091295.1. Taxonomy (NCBI): domain Eukaryota; kingdom Fungi; phylum Basidiomycota; class Agaricomycetes; order Boletales; family Boletaceae; genus Tylopilus; species Tylopilus felleus. The sequence goes on along the minus strand of JBBPOE010000751.1, from coordinate 11,699 downwards.
CGAGCAACGTCGTCTCCTCGCGGCCGGCTTACACGTGTGACAGAAGAGTTATGTTTAGGGATCTCTTTATGCGGTGTCTTGACGCCCACTGAACTGTTGCCGGACAGGTTGCCGAATATCATCCGACGGACTTGGATGCCGCAGACGCGTTGCTTGCTTGTGATACCGACGGTCTCGACCGTTCTCTGGCCCCCCTGGCGGGTCTTTTTCTCTTTCGTAAATAAAGTCCACAACCCTGACGAAAACGTGATGCACAGGTCGATTCCCTTGGTCGTAAACCTGATCGTTCTGATGCGCGCACGGAATCACCACAATCCGATGGCACCGTTTACTTTGACGCCTTGGACTCGCTTAGCCTATCGCAACCATGTTCCGTAATGGATGCTGACACCGAGGTAAACAGCTTAGCATAAGTTTCTGCCTCGTGTTTTCATATCACGTTCATTATCAACAGGTCGCTGGAAATGGTCCGTCGGAGTGGAAGTCAATATCCTTTTTCGTTGCTATTCATTTTGCTTGGTGATCTTGCCAACTGACCATCTCCTCAATACAGTGTTCCTTTCCTTCAAAGACAGGCACGGGACCAAGACTACAGGAACAATGCAAATGCAAGCTCAAGGTTCAATCTACCCTCTTTTCGCGTCGAGGGACCGTCCCCGGACAAGAGCGAGCACGATCACGAATGCCATCACGCCACGGCGCCATCCGAGTCGAGGCCGGTTTCCCCCATGCGTTTCTCGAGCGTTGAATCTTGTTTTGGGCCCGATTTTGACGGATATCGGGATAGGGTTTCGTGCTGTCGTTGCCAGTTGGCCGAGAAGAGGGACCGGGACCTGGCGATGGTACCTGGGCACGGGGTGGTCCTGGATAGAACTAACAGAGGACGGGGCGGATCTCGCGTCGATTCCTTGTTGGCCAACGCTCGCGGTCACCTCAGCGGTGCTCACTGCACGAGCGGCCGTCCGCACCGGGACACAATCGACGAAGAGAAGAACATGGGAGATGATCCGGCCGCAGTATACCGAGATGGACGTGTCGGATCGGGCGCCAAACACCGGGGCTGTGTACAAACCGAGTATCCTCAACGTGCATGGGGTAAACTAGGCCAGTTTTATCGCGAGAGGGTGCACAACAAGTTTATCGCGTGGCGGGATCACGTTGTCGGGGGCAGACGCACAAGCATGGACGGTCTGGGTTCTGGCGTAGAACCGGGCTCTGTTGGTGGTCGTTTAACGTTTGGAGGGACGCCCGAGTGTGCACCACTGCTCGGCGCCACCGGCACGGGACCAGTCAAGAGAACGGCGACGGCGAGGATTCCTGAGGCGAGCGGTCACAGTCGGGTTTCGCGGTCTACAGGTTCTCGTCCGATGAGCGCATCTGCTTGGCTCGTCGGACCGATGTCGACGTCCACGCCCAAGCAACACAGGCGATCATCTGGACGACTTGTCAAACGGCGACCTAGAAGTATTGCGACGACTGGGCAACGCGACAAGGTGACAATGTCGTCTTTTGCCTGAAGTGTGCTCAAGACTCGGCGGAACGTGGCTGAACGACACCGACCCGAAGGAGTGGTATCCATCATCAAGTGGGCGCAGACGATTCATTTGGTGGGGGCCAACGAGCTGTCTCTCTTCTTCCTATTTTTTTTATCATTTTCATTTTTCATTCATGTCGTGTTCCATGGCATCCCTGTGCACTCAATTGTGGATTGGTATCGTATGTATCGAGTTTAATTACCGGGGATTACTTCGACGTTTTTTTCATGTATTTGCCAGGTGGCGATGTACACCTAAATGTATAAAATAACCTGTTTCGAAACCAAATCCAGCCCGAGGCAGGTTGATTAAATCCGATTCATCAAAATCATTCGATGTGAATGGGGTCGAGGTGCGTCGGATATAGATCAAGCACAACTTCCCCTTCAAATCCGATGCTTAGAACAGCTTTTCCAGCGGATCGATCACGGTACCCATCTAGACAAAGAGTAATCCGTCAGCGCCAAACCACCGGAGCTCCGGCCCAGCAATAGGGGAGCAATAGCGATAACGATGACAAAGCCCAACCCCCATCGAGCCAACGCGAATCACGACACACACCTTTTTCACTACGCGCGGCATCGTCCCTCGCTGGAACCCAACCCGCGTATTCCACTCGCTCCCGAGGGGCACCTCCATCCGTCGCTCAAACTGCGCATGGCTCGTGTACGGATACGGCAGCTCGCGCACGAGGTACTTGGTCGCCTTCTTGTCACGTTTCTCAGAGATGATGAGGTGCGGCTTGGCGTGGTCTGCGCGCGCCGTGGGTGCGATGCCTGGGATGGACTTGATCAGGTGGGGTTTGGGGGGACGGTGTTTGGTGCCGGTGCCGCCCCAGGTGCCCTATGGGGATTGCGGGGGATGTAGACGGGTCAGTGTGGGACGGTCGTGATGGACGGGGAGCAGGGATGTACATCGATGGGGAAGCGTGAGAACCGTGAGATGTAGTGCGGGATGTAAGATGGGAGGCAGACGTACCCAGCCTGGAAGGGTGGTATCCACCTCGCGAGGTGCATCGGCCTCTGTTTCTTGTCGCTTGGCTTCTTCAAAGGCCTATTCCACGCACAAGGCCGCGTGAGTTGTCAGGGAGTGAAGCAGTCGCGAGTTGGATTCGCATACCTGTACCACGTTGTCACCCGCAAAGGCGAGTGCGACCAGGTCGCGTTGTTGGAATGTCCGAATGCCCTTGCCAGCGTTCTTTCTCTCCGCCGCGCGCTCCTGTTCCTCAATTTCGCTCGCGACGTCCGATTCGTCGTTACCTTTGTCGTGCGCAGCACTTGATGCAGCGGCAGACTCCTTTTCGGCACCCTCTCTCGCTTTTGTTTTGCTTTTCTTACTTGACGTGCTTGGCGCTGGAGGCTCTGGAATCAGTACATTGCTCGTGTCGAGTTCGAGCACCGCGTCGTCCTTTGCACGTTCTCGCTCGTCTGTCTGTTTCCCGGCTTGTTTTTTGAGCTTGTTCGACGATTTGGTCAACGCGTCTGCGCCCTTATGTACGCGCACTTCGTTTCGTTTCCGAGAAGGTCCGGATGACGCTGTAGGAACGAGCCACGGGTTGGGTATAGGTGCAGGCGCAGACGCAGACGTGAATGTAGATAAGATTGGACTGGGTGTCGGCTCTGAAGCGGGTGTTTCTTGCAAAAGATCAGCGGACTGTAGGGTAACGCTAGATGTATCCGAGGCCAAGGATCCGAGCGGCCTGAGAGGGACAGGCGTCGCTCCAGGTTGGAACGAGAGTCGTCCACCCGTGCGCTGCACCATGGTCGTATCCGTTGATGGGACAGCTGCGATGGTGTCGGCCCCCTCCACGTCTTCTTCCTCACCTACCCCGAATCCCAATCCCTTTTGTAGCTCTTCAGCTTGAGCGTCCGCTTCTAGAGCCTGTCTCGTAGCGGCATCGCGCATAAACTTCATATTGAACACGTTCTTGCTCTTGAGATCCGGCAGAACCGTATCATCCTCTTGGCGCAGCGCAACCAGCTCGTCGAAAGCACCCCGCTTGATCTCTTCCTCGTCCTGCTCCTCCCCATCGCCCTCGCTGTCCTCGCTTCCGTCGTCGTCGCTGTTCTCCCCACGTATCCGCCGCCGCAGCTTCTCGCCCCGCTCGAGCATCTCACCGATCGCCTGACGCTGATCCTGATCGAGCCCTTCGCGACCTTTCATCGCCTTGGCCCACTTGCCCATATTCTTATGCCGGAGCGTCGCGCGCTCCCTTGCGCGCTGCACCTCCGCCTTCAACCGTGCTTCCTCGTCCTCCTCGTCCTCCCCCCCTCCGTCCCCGTCTGCCCCATCCAGCCTCTCGCGCTGTTTCTTCCGTATACGTCGGTACGTCTTGCTCTTGATCTTGGCGATCCGTTTCGCTTTTCGGTCCGCCCGGAACGCGAGCTCGCGCATCACCCGCAGTTCGGCGCGGCGCGCGGTGACTTCTTCCGCGCTGAGATGGGCCATTTTGAGGGCTTCCGTGTGTGCAATGTCTTCGTCGCGTAGCTGTGCCGATTTGAGAAGCTTGTCGACGGCGGACTCGAGCTCGTTGGAGGGCTATAGAGGATGGAGGAGCATGAGGATTAGGGTTTCGGAGGATGGGAGAGGCTTACTGTGAATTTGGCTGCGAGTTCGAGGTTGGAGACTCGACTCGGTTTCTCAGCTTGCAGAGGAAAACTGAGGTGTTCTGCCTAAGACATGGGGTCAGATGGAGTCTCGTCTGTGGTAAGAGTTGCGTAGTGACGTCACGTACCTCTTTGATGCGTTTCATTGTGGCCGACCATTTGTCTACCTCTTCTTTTGTCGTTTCATATGCAGCTTCTCGATCGAGACGTTCTTGTGCTCGCTGTGGTAGCGGTGCAGAGAGCGCTTTTGTTTTCGAACTGGTTGATGTGAGTGCTCTTGTCGATTTCTTGAGAGCTGCGAGGGAAGAGGAAGACGCGAGCGGAGCAAGAAGGTCATCCAACTTGAGAGTATTCGAACCTGTATAGGAATCAGAATAATGAATGCATGACATCGATGCATTCCTGTACCTCGAACCCCAAACTCGCTCTCTTCGCCAGCTTCGGTGCGGTCAATGACTCGGCGTCGTTTTTTCAAAACAGATTCTGCCTCGTCGGCTGTTTTGCGTTTCTGGGGTGCAGCGGGGTCAAGGTTTGAGAGGAAAGTTTCGAGGTCGTCGAGAGCTTTGGGTGAAGGTTCCTCAGAGTCAGAAGCAGATATCCGTAGTTCATCATCCTCGTCGACTGCGCTATCTTCTTCTTCTTCTTCTTCATCGTCCTCAGGTTCATCTCCATCCATGCCTTCATCTGCGTCTCCTGCCCCTCCCCATTCTTCCTTGTCTTCCGCCACAGTCTTTGTCCGCACGTCTTGCAACTTCTTGTCGGACTTGGGAGGGGGGTCATCGTCGTTCTCCACGTCTGCACGTCCGTCGAAGACATCGAGTACATCAAAGAACTCGCCTGAACCTTCTTCGTCCATCTCCTCGTCCTCGTCCTCGTTTTCCGAGACAGATCGAGAATCGCCTGACTGAACATCAGAGTCTTCGTTGAGATCCACCTCCCTCTCCACATGTCTCTTCCTGTTCCAAGTTTCATTTCTGCGCGCAGCGCGTGTATTGGCACTCTGAACGAGACCAACCCGTCAACGATGGATATTCGAGACAAAAAATGACGTCGCACATGTACCTTGCGCACGAACCCCGACCCAGCAAACTCTTCTTTATCGCTCTCCTCGAACGCATCCTCACTGTCGATTTCCTCGTCGTCCTCGCTGTCCATTACCCCACCCCCATCCTCGTCCTCGTCATCGCGCGTCAACCTCGCACGGAGTTTCTCCATCGCTTCTTGACCCGACCCACCGGTGTCTATCTCGTCGTTTGAGCCATGCCGTCTTCCCTCGATTTCATGACGGTCGAGCGAGAGCGCGACTTTTGCGCGACGGACTTTGGATGGGGCATATTCGTACACGTCCTCGATGGTACGCTTGCCTTTACTTTTTGCAAGAGCTTTCCTCCGATCTTGGAGTTTTCTCGACAACGTATGAACTTTCTGTGATCCTTTTGATAGTTTGGTCATGGTTTAGGAGGAAAATGAGGTGACTCGGGAGATACCGTCCGTGCCAGATTTAGAAGGTAGTATTCAAGCGTGTAGGCATAGAAAGTTCGAATACAAGCGTACTTCTACAGACGAAACGCCCCTCGAGCTCGGTCCCCGCTGCGGATATCCTCAGGATCCATGTCAAGAGGGTCAGAAATCCTCAGCGCTTCCACCTCGTCTCTCGATGTCCAGTGGTGCGAGGTCGGGTTTACGTTTCTGAAACGTCTTCGGGTATTCCATGCGGCAGCGACGTAGTCAGCCAGAGAGTGGAGAAACTCTGAGCAGACGTCCCAAATCTCACGCGCGTGTGAGATGGTGAACTTGGGAAGCTGGTCGAAACCTGTTCCACGGAGTACGAAACGGTTGTAAATAGTGCTGATGACGATGAATCCCATCACAAGGATCATGACGCTGATTTGGACGTCAGGAAGTGTCCGCATAGGGAGAGGATCACACATACGAGATAGTCAAGAAGACAAGTAGTCCCCCGATAAAGCCACGTTCCCCGACCGGACATGCATACTGCAAGGCACGTTAACCACAGGTTGTCAAGGGGAGTGGAGTGCCTTACGTGTGTTCGCCATTCGAATTCATAGTGACAAGCCTTGTCCTCTTCAGAAGGCCACTGAGCGAGAAGTACAGGTTTCCCTAACATGATATATTAGCCGCCAGAAAGAAATTACTCATCAACATCGAACCTGCAGCATAAACCGACGTGTCGCAAATGAAGAGGATGGTGGAACTGCCTCGTTCATTCTCCACACTATCACACTTGGAACCTTCTGACTGGCGGAGCAACACACCGCCATCCTTGACCTCCAGCGTCGTATTCACAAGCCTGACCCGCCAATCGTTTATTTCAAATACACAAGATGGCGATGTCGTTCAGCTCACCCAATGGCAAAGTCCCCATGGTCCCTTCTGACGACCCCAGCAATATCGACATGACTCTCATCGATACCGGTGTGCCAAGATTCAGTGTGGATCCCTCCACATAAGTTGAGGTAGACCGCGTGTCCGCCATCGGTTTGAATTTCGTAGTCTTTACTGAGACACGCTAAGCGAGCGCTGCAAGACGACTAGCTCGACCTACCTGGCTCTGAGAGGGTTGAGATCGTAGTAGTTGTTAGCGCTGTCGTGCACGGTGCAGGGCTTTTCGGTGGCGAGGACTGAGCCAAAAGCCAAAAACAAGAGCGCCAGCATCATGGCCGTTGGTATGAGGGCAAGTCGAGTCGACCCCCCAAAGGGTGGTCTTCAACCCCGCTCACCGCGTCACAGCCACAACCCGATTTACGCCGCATTCAACTTTCGTCCTCGACGACGACGACGACGACGACGATGGCCAGCGCTGTTCTACGCCGGCAACTTGTTCTGCCAAAGCGCACTGTTTTTCGCTCTTTTTCTACGTCCACGACGCGATGGAGACCAGAGGTCCAGTCAAAGAATCCTTTCGACACACACACCGTCGAGGACCTGCACGGGATGTCTGCCGCTGAAATTCTCGCAGAAACTGGCACGCGTGCAGATACGAAGCTGAGACATTTTACTGGTGTGTCCTCTGATTTTTCGTTTTGTTTCTGATGTGAACTGGCGCATATAGTCAACTTTGGGTGCGTATTCATACCTGTCTTGGGGATGGGTTGTTCAAATTGCACTACAGTCCTCAACATCCCGCTGCTCACGGTGTGCTCCGTATGATTCTGGAACTCAACGGAGAAGAAATTCTCCGCGCTGATCCTGTACGTTGCCCTGCATGACGGACTGCACGCCTGGCTTATCCACCCAAAGCACGTCGGTCTCCTTCATCGTGGCACGGAAAAACTCATTGAATATAAAACTTACACACAAGCACTCCCTTATTTTGATCGTCTCGACTATGTCTCTATGAGTACGTTCGGCTCCTACTAGCAACCTGCCAGCACATATTGATACTTTTTCTCCAGTGACCAATGAGCTCTGCTACACCATGGCCGTAGAGAAACTGCTCAACATAGAAGTACCCGAACGTGCCAAATGGATACGTACCATGTTTGGCGAAATCACCCGTATTCTCAGTCGTGCGTACCATCTTTGCGTCTCCATCTCCAGTGACAAGACACCTGTTCAGACTTGATGGCTGTTCTTTCGCATGCAATGGATGTCGGTGCTCTTACACCTTTCCTATGGGGTTTCGAGGAACGCGAAAAACTCATGGAATTCTACGAGCGCGTCTCCGGTGCTCGCCTCCATGCCGCATACGTTCGCCCCGGTGGTGTCGCTTTTGACATCCCCCATGGCCTCCTTGAAGACATTCATAAATGGGCAACTCAATTCAGTTCACGTGTGGACGAGATCGAGGAAGTCGTGACGGGTAACAGAATATGGAAAGAACGTACCGTCGGAATTGGTGTCGTGACTGCCAAGGAGGCTTTGGATTACAGCTTCTCTGGTGTTATGTTGCGTGGAAGCGGTATTCCTTGGGATTTGAGAAAGACACAGCCATACGACAAATACGACGAGGTGTGTGGATCACACGCCTGCTTGTCGTCTGTTGCTACATTACTTGGCCTCTCATTCTAGGTCGAGTTCGACGTGCCTGTCGGCAAGAACGGTGACTGCTACGATCGGTATCTTTGCAGAGTCCAAGAATTCCGTGAAAGTTTGCGCATCATTCACCAGGTGCGTAACTGTACTACTCTCCCCTACTTACTGTTGTTCCTGAGGCACATACGATGCATGTATTGTAGTGCTTGAACAAGATGCCTACCGGAGCGATCAAAGTCGACGACAACAAACTCGTCCCTCCTCCTCGTGCCTCCATGAAGGAGAGCATGGAGGCCCTCATCCACCACTTTAAAGTATGTTTTACCCTTTCTTTCAATACTTGTCACTTACATATTGTTGTGATAGCTCTTCAGCGAGGGTTACTCTGTACCTCCAGGTGAGACGTACAGCGCTATCGAAGCACCCAAGGGTGAGATGGCAGTTTACCTCGTATCGTGCGTTTCTCCTTCTATCGTCTTGTCATTGATGAGACCGACATATCGAATTGCACAGGGATGGCACCAACCGTCCATACAGATGTAAAATCCGTGCGCCTGGGTTCCCTCACTTGGCAGGTGCCGACTTTATGATGAGACGTGAGCCCCGAAAATACTTTCCCTATCAGCAGAGAAGACTAACGAAACATTTTCCCTTTTTCTATCAGACGTAAGCAATCATGGATTATGTCGGTGGATATAACTGACGGCCATTTTAGCACATGCTTGCAGACGCCGTAGCCATCATTGGTACGATGGATCTCGTGTTTGGGTGAGTGATCGGTTTTTACGCGTCTGTCGAGGTATTCTGATGAGGTCGAATCTAGTGAGGTAGATCGGTAGAACCGCATATACACGTTTGCCGTTTAGATTCCTCAATATAGTGCTCTTTCGACACGTGCACTCTTTGGCCGTTACTGTGTCTAATATGGGGTTTTTTTAACGCGAATCGTGCTGATAACGCCTTGTTTCAGTGCCTTTACGCGTAGCGGTCGGTGCACCCTAGTCGTAGTCATGGTACGACATAGCTCATCCTTCAGGTTGATCTCGAACACTGTTTTACTGTCAAGTCTGGTCGCTGCCGCTGAGATCTCCGTCACTGCCTGATGGAGTTCAAGCATACCTTGGATAATCTAAGGTTCCGCCACGCCAGTACTGAGTATCAAGTTGAAGCGTATCTGGGATTTATTTATAAATCTATGAACTCTGGAGATAATCAAGGACGGAATACTGCTAGGAGCTGTCACGAGGCATTTAACCAGCTAGGGACACGTGCAAAAAAGGTAGGAACAAGAAACGAGAATGATAAGATAATGCGCAAGGATGACACGGAACGAGCACGATCGATGAACAGGGAATAAAAAATAAAATAAAATAAGATGACAAGCTAGACAGTGACACTATATACAGGTATTGACAGCTTTTCGTCATACATGATGGGGGAATTGCGGTGACTGTCAATCGAAGAAACGCTTATAAGTATCGTACGCAAACTGGGCTTGGTCGAGGAGGTCCTTGAGCTGTTTCTGACGTTCATCCCCGAACGTCGGTATCGTTGGGGTAACGTCAATATCCGTCTCGTACAGGATGCGATCCGCTACCCTCTCCTTCCACGCCTTCCAGACATCCCTTTGATCGGGAACGAGTATATCCAGGAAGGCTGCGACGTCGATCTTCCTAATGGGACGGGAGATACCTTGACAAACAAGGAGGCATTGGAAGGTGGCCGCTGCAGGGAGGGTGTCGAACTGCCATTTCTGGATTCGTGGGCGGCCGAGGGCATCAAGAAGTTTGGTAGGCCGGATGGGACAGTTTGGACCGCGGGATACAAGTGTGAAGAAGTCGAGCAGCATGCCAGAGAGAAAGCTTGCCACAACCGGCCATTTCAAGTAGAGAAAGAACGTGATGCCAATATCCTGACAAAACGTGAAAATGATGAGCACAGGAGGGAATATCCGAATCAACTTGAAGATGGAAAGGAACGTGGATGGAGTGGAAGTTGGGCAAAAGAATGAAATGATCAGAATGGCTACGGCCCCCACGACGGACCATTTTTCTGATAGTGAGCGAAACAGCAAGCAGCACAACACAAGCGCCGAGAGGTAGGCTGAGTCGCATAAAGCACCAAGGAAGTGATGAAACAGATTTTGACCAGGTCTCTTTGCACGTGGTACGGTCACCAGAGACAGGGGGGAGTCAGAGAGTGTGAAACCACTCTCTACAATTGCCTCGATAACGCCTTGATTCCCATTCAGGATGACTGTAAAGTCTTGGTCCAGAAGCACTGCGGATCCTGGAGTAGACGTCTCTGATCGTTGAGCGAGAGTAAGGGTGCCATCTCCATAGACCATAGCCACGATGCAGAAAGCTACCGATATAGTGCCAGAGAGAATCCAGACAAAAATCGGCGCGAACAACCCCTGGTCCCACAAATAAAACACATGGAAAACGAGTGTAACCATAATCTGGAAGAACATCGCCATGCAGCAGAGACCAAAGAAGTCGAACTGAGTATTGCACTTGTGAGAGACCTTGCCCAGATCTATCATTGCGACGCAGGGAGGTTCTATGCCCTGCGCAGATCCCCGTGCCGATTTGAGGTCACAGGGACACTCATACCTACTGTGTTCCATGATCAATTTTGCTAGACGCCCTGACTGCCGCTTTGTGATGCTCAACATTGGATAGACAGCATCAGGTCCTGGTTGCCTTCCGCTCCAGATGGACTGAAGAAGCAGCCAGGAGTCAAGGAGAAGAAGTAAACAGTGGCTTGGCTTGCAAACGAGCGTAAGAAGTCTTGCGGAGAAGGCGCGCAGGTTTCTAAGGAAGAAACGTCGCTTTGATACATCCTCTGATATGTCCGTACTAACTCAATCACGGATCAAATCAAGATGAATATGATCGTCACCTTGGAATTCAACTGCCGGAACAGCTGAATAGCGGCGACTTTGAGACATGGGTCGAGGGAAATGGTTTAGTGAGAATGGGAGGGAGAAAACAGTGAAAGGCGGTCGTCGAGCGCCTCGCCGGCGGCCTCCCAATGTGAGAGGAAAATGGTTTGGTGAGAAAGGGAAAATCGGTCATTCCCAGGGGCCGGCGAGCCGAAAAGCTATACCCAGGGTTCGGCATCGGAACGCGGAAAGTCCTACCCAGGGGGCGAGCGAACGAGAAGCGATGGATACCGTATACGTCGTGATAGTGATATTAGTACTCCAATAGGTCGAGGGGGTAGTGCTTGCAGTGACAGTGAAAGGCTAGTAGTCGGGATCCCGACACGTGACATCGGCCCTCGGCCGCTCCTAGTAGGTCCCTCATCACTGGAATTTAATTTTATTGACCACGCAATATATTTGAGTTATCATCAAAGAAATTAACAGAATGTAACGAAATATGCCACCATGACCTGTAACACCATTTTAGCTGTTTAGAAAGGTCTTCATGTGTGCGAATTCTAAAATCATGCCAGCAGTTGTGAATACAGTAGTAGGCTTGATGCTGGTTGCCCAAATCCCCAGATTATGTGATCACTTTTAAATCTGAATATACTGTTAATACCACATTGCACC
>JBBPOE010000750.1:0-14082 GCA_038091295.1 Tylopilus felleus | reverse complement strand
CAGGACAACCCTTCCTTGACGTGACTCACAACGGGCGTGACTAAACTACCCAAAGACCGATGGACCCCGGCAATGCTCCCTGTCCAACGAGCTGTTCGCAAAGTAAGGGCGTGACTAAGCTCGTGACTCATGCATGAACGTCAACGATACGACCGCGCAGGACAACCCTTCCTTGACGTGACTCACAATGGGCGTGACTAAACTACCCAAAGACCGATGGACCCCAGCAATTCTCCCTGTCCAACGAGCTGTTCGCAAAGTAAGGGCGTGACTAAGCTCGTGACTCATGCATGAACGTCAACGATACGACCGCGCAAGACAACCCTTCCTTTCTGTGAAATGCAGCCGCATTGTCACCCGGGATGGAGGTGGGCTGTCTTGGACCCTACCAGCCTGGGGAGTGGATTAATCTAGGTGTTAAGCTCTTGATGCCGCCTCTAACGATCACGAACGACAGTCGGCGATCACAGTATGATAACGTTGATAAGTGGGTACATTAGTTAAGTAGCATCTAATAAACGAAGGAAGCCGTGAACGTCTACCTCTTCCCCCCTGTCAAATATATCACCCTTAGATAGAAAAAGGCGGTACTTTTTCAAACTACCAAGGCCAAAACGATCTAGCACAGCGCTAGCGATTGTTTTGGCCATTTCCAACGTCGCTGAAACTTGAGCGGCTCCCCGCTGTGCGATGTATTCTTCATGATGCACTACCATGCCGCAGAGCGCTATGAGTGAACGCTTATATAGCTCTTTTACATCGTTCAGCAATTGAGAAGAATGGATTGAAACGTGACCCACTGCGTGACTCAGGTAGAATCGTCAGGGATATGACGATTCGACAGAGTGTCTCCAACGTTCCGAGATGGCTGTCGTTTGTAACGTAGGCTCCTTGTGTGGTGTCGACGAACCTCGATAGTTCCGTAAGATGCATGGTGTCGAGGTTGAAAAAGTGACCCCCGCGGCAAAAGCTGGCCACGGGGGTATAGACTGTATGGAACTGCCCAGGGGGCATGATTCTGTAGAAAAATGAGAACAGGTAGTAAAGGGTGGAGGGGGCTTACACGAGGTCGCCCGGGTTGAGGTGGATCGTCTCCGCCTCTACACGATCCAGGAAATCAGTTATTGAGCGCTTGTGGCCGCCGAGCTCCGTAAGGAACCCCGGTAGGCCATTCCTGGTCGTTTGTTTGGCCCTGATCGCCACCCAATTCTTGACCCCAGAGATTGGGATCACGAATGTGGCCGCGCCTTCGGCGTCATGGTGGGGATATGTCGTGATCGCGGCGTGGTGCCCGAGTGCCCAGGAGCGGACCGTCCATACGTCGGCTGGGACCTTGGTTCCATCAAGAGGCACGTAGCCTTGGGTCTGGGCCCAGCCGAGGGATAGACCATCGTCGAGTTTTCTGGTGCAAGATGAGTCACAAGCGTCAAAGAGGGGAAAGAGCTTACTCAAATGGGGAGGGGGGGTTATGTTGCGGCAAGGGAAACCCCAGAGACACCCTGGATACCTTGGTATCCCTGATGCCTTGCACCAATTCCCTCACGGTGGTGTCGACGTGAGGAGTGGCGTACTGGGTGACTCGCAAGGCCATGTCTAGAGCTTTTTAATCTAAGGTGAGAGAGACGGGGAAACGAAACGTACCGTGGGCCTGCACCGGCTTATGCGGGCTGATGCCAAAGTATTCCTCGAGGCCTTCGACGGTGAAGTCGAAGGACTCGGTGTCGACGTAACCGGGGACGACGACGGTCTTGTTGAGGGACAAGGCATTACGGGCGGCCTTGAAGAGGTCGTGCTTTGGCGTTGTCTTGTCCAGGTAAGCAACTACGGCGCTTGATGGGCCCGCCTCTGGCAGCTTGGCCAAGTTTGTAGCGTACCGGGCGTCGTTTTCGAGGAGGTTGCGGAGGCGGCGGTTGCGTGTGCGCTTGGGTAGAAACGGCAGCACGGTCCGCTGGCCGCTGGCCCATTCGATCGTGGATGCACGTCCGTCGACCTGAACGCCGAGGACGTCGGTGACAAGGTCGAGGTTACGTGACGCATCTGGAGCGGTGGAGGGACCCGCAGGGTTGCTTGGTCCTGGGGCGGACGTGGATGGATCTTCGCCTGCCGGAGGGTGTCTTGTTGACGAAGTTAGTGGCAATGTAAGACGCTAACACCTAATGAACTCACCGCCGCAACTTGGGAGGGGAAGAGTGCCCCACGTCTTGAGCTTGCACGGCTCTGTATCTTGGGGGAAGTTTTCTATAAGGAAGCTGTGGATTAGCTAACAAACGGAGACGAACGTGGTCTTACATGGTGAGTCGAGGGCGCGACTCATTGCCCTCGCTCTGGCCTTGAGGTGCCGGGTCTTTATTACCCGCAAACGTGGCCTCACGGGGTAACAGCGGTCTGTAACGCATTTAGAAAGGAAACGGTACAATCATTAGGGACGGAGCATACCGTGACTCGTTGGCGTCGTTCTGCCCCTTGTCGCCGTCGGTCCCGTTGCTACCTTCGTTGGGTTCATTAACCCCGCTGTGGACAGCGTCGCCGTCGTCGTTATCGACGTTATTGCCGTTGACGTTGCTGACGTTGTTGCTACCTTCGTTGGGTTCATTAACTCCACTGTGGACAGCGTCGCCGTCATCGTTATCGACGTTAGTGCCGTTGTTGTCGTTGAGGTTGTTGTCGTCGTAGTTGATAACATTTCCGTCGTCGTTGAGGTTGTTGCTGTTGTCGACGTTGCTGTTGTTGTCGTCGACGATGTCGTTATTATTGTCATCCACAACGTTGCCGTTGTCGTTGTCGTATTCGTTGCTGTCGCTATCGACGTTGTGGTTGTGGTTGTCGACGTTGTGGTTGTGGTTGTCGTCGTTGGGGTTGGGGTTGGGGTCGTTGTCGACGTTGTTGTGGTTGTCGTCGGCTTCGTCGTCTGTGGGAAAGCTAGCTCGTCTTATGCGCTGTAGTGAGAACCCTGGACAGAAGGAACTGACGGGCTACTTACTTCGAACGCGACCTAAGTCCATAGCGTGGCTCCTTGGCACGCTCTTGGTCTCCATCGTCGTCGGACGACTCGACGCGCTGTACACGCTTTCTGTAACCTTGTTAGCGACGGAATTGGGTTGGGATCGCGTGGGCTTACCGACGTGACTCGACGTTCTCCTGCGGGACCTTGTCGGCGTCGCTCGCCTCCACCCGACGACGTCTTCAGCAGTATAGTCAGAAAAGAAAGGGAGCGGTGATAGGGCGTGACTCACTTGCGTGTGCTGGGTCCAGCCCTCGACTCTTCCTCTACCTCGTCTGATTTGTCATCTTCGTCGTCTTCAGACTCAATAATCATCCTTCTTAAACCTGGTTAGAAAACGAATCGTGCCGGAGGGGGGGGGGCAGCTTACCTATGCTTCCTTGGAGGAGGAGGGGGTGACTGATCGTCGTGGCTTGGTAACCCTTTCTTGCGCTCTCTGTACGGTGATGGGTGACATGCGATGGGTTATGGAGTGGCGCGACTCACGCGTAGCGCTTCTGGTATCGAGTGCACCGGGCCCTGTATTCTTTGAGCGATTGACCTTGTCTGGGAACGGCGTTAGTTGAGCGATGCGATCGGGAATGGCGAGGAACTTACAGCTTTTCTCGTAGCTTTCGTTGACGGGCATTGGCGAGGGCACGGTGGCGCTCGCGCTAGACCGATCTGATGAGTGGCAGAGATAGCTTGTCGAACGGGACTCACCTCTGCTGGGGTCATTTCCGAAACATTCTTCCTAGCCATGGCAAGAGGTAGGGTGTAGTGGATGGGGTGCAGTGGATAGGGTGTGGTGGGTAGGATGTGGTAGATAGGGTGTACAAGAAAGCAAGATTCGAAGCAGTTGGAACTTGGAATGTAAAGACTTTGTTGTAGAACGCGAAATTAATCACGTGACATCCACATGACCCACACAATTAGTATCGAGGGATGGTGTGGCATTAGTCAGACCTAGCGTACAGCAGCGTTAAATGGGGGACAACAGCATTGAATATGAGTTATGCCTGGGATGGCCTAGTCCGCGCTCACGCCGTCAAGTTCGAAAGGCAGATGTGCAAACATGAGTCACGTCATGGCTTGAAGGGGATGCGTACAATAACAAGACTAACGGCTGCTGAAATCTCATTTGGTTCTCGATGACTACGTTACACGTGAGTCACGTAGCTAAGGGGGTACATACTAGCACGACTTCCTTCGTTTATCAGATGCTACCTAACTAACGTACCCACTTATCAACGCTATCATACTGTGATCGCCGGCTGTCGTTCGTGATCGTTAGAGGCGGCGTCAAGAACTTAACACCTAGATTAATCCACCCCCCAGGCTGGTAGGGTCCAAGACAGCCCACCTCCATTCCGGGTGACAATGCGGCTGCATTTCACAGAAAGGAAGGATTGTCCTGCGCGGTCGTATCGTTGACGTTCATGCATGAGTCACGAACTTAGTCACGCCCTTACTTTGCGAACAGCTCGTTGGACAGGGAGAATTGCTGGGGTCCATCGGTCTTTGGGTAGTTTAGTCACGCCCGTTGTGAGTCACGTCAAGGAAGGGTTGTCCTGCGCGGTCGTATCGTTGACGTTCATGCATGGGTCACGAACTTAGTCACGCCCTTACTTTGCGAACAGCTCGTTGGACAGGGAGCATTGCTGGGGTCCATCGGTCTTTGGGTAGTTTAGTCACGCCCATTGTGAGTCACATCCCTATACAGCTTGTCCTGACCTTTAGTGACCTACTACAGGTGCTATGTGGGTATGCTACATCGGACAAGGAGCGTTGTTGAGGTTCATGCACGTGACACCGGTGCTAATTTCGGGTATACAAGACGTCTATGATACCTCATCATCCGTCATCCAATCCGCGCCCTCAAAAGCAAAATCTGCGGCAACACCTTGGTGCTCGTCGTCGTCCGCCGAGTCGGATTCATCGCCATGTGGAGGATCTGCATCCTGAGAGCTTCCCTCGGCCACCGCTATGCTTCGGAGAAGGTCATCGTCCATATCACGAAACTTGACGACGGGTCGGTATGGCGTTTTCGGTTCACGCGCCCTGCCACTTCCCTGCACGGTGCCAATGTGATTTTAGTAACTTGGGCGACTCGAGGTGCCGACTACAACTACAGACAAGGCTAACCTTTTGTCCGTTGCCACGGTACCATTGGCCAATCTGGATCATGTCGATCAACGTTTGTGGGCTTTGATTTGCACGTAGTGGGCTGTTGAACCATGTGAATACCGACCCAGTGCGTTCATCAGGCATGGAGTTAACAAGAGCCGCGAATATTTTGGTCGCGAGGGTCTACTTTCGTTATCAGATTGTTTCAACTTCGAACAAGGTCAATGGTCACTTACTGCGAGAACTCGGGCATGAGGGTGTGATTTAAGTAACTCCCACCACCCGCATGGATGACTGTCCATGAAAGCTCACCTGGAATCCCTCAGGTGAGCTCCTCACCCTTCTCGGAGCATCCACGCTCACGCTCTGATATGCGTATAGGATTCGTCCGGTACCTTCGTGGCTGGATACTCCCAATACATTGGGGATAAGGACCTCCGCACAAGCTGTCGTGACCCAATGTGCGCCGAGGATGTGCCCAACAGCTCAGAACCACCGGCCTCCTATGGCTCTGGGGGCAGGTAGGTTAATGACAGCTACTACTAGCACATGCCTTGGATCACCTCCCTTGGGTTGAAGCTACAGCTTTGTACGGCGTGATTATCGACGCTCTTGACGTTCTCGATTGTAGACAACACCATTTGAAGCTGAGCACGGGTGTTTTCGGATTAGGGTCTATTCTCGAATTGACGAGGCTACGTGTGGTGTAATATCCTCTGCGTAGCTGAGCAGCGTTGGCGTGACTCAGTCGACAGAATATCTTTGACCATGTGAGGATGTAACTACGTATAAGTTCAATGGATCACACAGTACCTTTTCTCATCGCTGACAAATCGTCTCGGACCCTATCCAACCCGAGAGGTTGGTAACACAGGCGAGAAAAAAGAGCATCCCTTTCGGGATGCGGCTGTTGATACTGGAAATGACGACCACAACAGGCTGGGCATTCGAGAGTAGCGTTGAGCGTCAAGCGTAGTGGGCAGAAAGCCATCGGGATGTTACGAGTTGGTAGAAGGCATATGCTTTAATTACGGGTAGAGTCCAACGATTGAAGAAAGCCGTGAGGGCCCACCTCTTCACCTCTATAAAAGATATCACCCTCCGAAAGAAATAGCCGGTACTGCTGAAAGCTACCAAGGCCAAAATGACCTAGCACAGCACCAGCGATCATTTTGGCCATCTCTAACGCTGCTGATGCCTGGGTGGCTCCCCGCTGCGCGACGTACTCTTCATGGTATACCACCATGCCACAAAGTGCTGCCATAGAGCGCTTATAGAGCTCTTATACGTTGCTGAGCAACTGAGAAGAAGTTAACAAAGCGTGACTCACTGCGTGACTCAGGTAAAATCGTCAGGGATATGACGATTCGACAGAGCGTCTCCAGTGTGACAAGATGGCTGTCGTTGGTGACAAAGGACCCCTTGGTTGTGTCGACGAACCTTGATAGCCCCGTGAGGTGCATGGTGTTGAGGTTAAAAAAGTGACCCCCGCGGCAAAAACTGGCCACCGGGGTATAAACTGTATGGAATTGGCCAGGTGGCATGGTTCTGTAGGGCAATAAGATGGGGAACAAAGGTGGGGGGGGGGGGGGCTTACACAAGGCCACCCGGGTACAGATGGATCGTCTCTGCATCCACACGATCCAAGAAATCTTGTACAGAACGCTTGTCGTTGGTGAGCTCTGTAAGGAACCGCGGCAGGCTATTCCTGGACGGTTCTTTGACGCTGATCACCACCCAATTCTTGACCCCAGAAAGAGCGACCACGAAGGTAGCTACGCCTTCGGCGTCATGGTGGGGGTAGGTGGTAACGGCAGCGTGATGCCCGAGTGCCCAAGAACGGACGGTCCACACGTCGGCTGGGATCCTGGTGCCGTCAAGGGGAATATGGCCCTGGATCTGGGCCCAGCCGAGGGACAGACCATCGTCGAGCTTTCTGGTACAAAATGGGTCACGGGCATAAAATAGGAAAAGGAGCTTACTCGAAAGGGGGGGGGTTGTATTGAGGGAGGGGAAACCCCAGAGAAACCCTGGATAGCTTAGTATCCGTGATTCCGTGCACGAATTCCTTCACGGTGGTGTCAACGTGGGGCTCGGCGAATTGTGTAACCCGCAAGGCCATGTCTAGGGGATTTTAATCGAAGGTGGACAGAGCGGAGAAAGAAGACGTACCATGTGCCTGCACTGGCCTATGTGGGCTGATGCTCAGGTGCTCCTCGAGGCCTTCCACGGTGAAGTCAAAGGGATCGGTATCGACGTAACCAAGTACGACGACGGTCTTATTCAAGGACAAGGCTTCGCGGGCAGCCTTGAAGAGGTCGTTCTTTGGCATGTTTTTGTCCAGGTAAACGACGATGGAGCTTGACGGACCCGCTTCTGGCAGTTTGGCCAAGTTTGCAGCGTACCGGGCATCGTTTGCGAGGAGGTTTAGGAGGCGGCGCTTACGGGTACGCTTGGGCAAAGAAGGTAGCACGGTCCGCTGGCCACTGGTCCATTCGATCGTGGATGCATGGACGTCGACTTGAACGCCAAGGATGCTGGTGATGAGGTCGGCGTTTCGTGACGTACCTGGAACATGGGGGGGATCCGCACGGCTGCTTGGTCCTGGGGTAGGCGTAGATGGGGATGGGGCTGCCAGAAGGCGTCTTGCTGGCATAGTCGGTGGTGGCGCTTAACGCTAAAGCCTACGGACACTTACCGCCGCAACCTGGGAGGAGATAGGTGCCCCCCATCTTTATTTTCGACGAAGTTGATTTTTGGGGGAAGCTTTCTGTAGGGGAGTTACGGGTATACAGACGCGCAGGGAGGAACGTAGGCCCACATGCGGAAAACGAGCCGAGGGTGTGGCCCATCAACACCCCCCTGGCCTTGCGGTTCCAGGCTTTTATCACTCGCGCAGGTAACATCGGGATGGGGCGACAGCGGTCTGTAGCACAGTTAGAAAGAGGTTGTGCATAAAAGAGGAGTGACTCACCGGGGTGACTTACCCACCTGTTCCCTATCGTCAGCCTCGAGGTTGGTAGGCCGAGCAGTCTGTATTCCGTAGCGTGGTTAAAGACGTGGCGGGATCGAACGGAGACGCAGCATACCGTGACCCTTTGGCATTGCTCTGCCCTTCATCGCCATCGCTCCCGTCGTTTTCATCGCTGGCTTCGTTAACGCCTTCGTTGCAAGACGACTCGACACGCTTTCTGTAGCCTTATTGGCAACGGGGTTGGGGTGGGAGCGCGTGGACTTACCGACGTGACCCGAGTCGCTCCTGTGGGTCCCGGTCAGCGTCACTCGCCTTGACCCGGCGATGTCTTCGGCAATATGGTTAGAATAAAGGGAATACAGGGATAGCGCGTGACTCACCGGTGTGTGTTGGGTTCAGCCCTCCCTTGCTCATCTGCTTCGTCGCCATGCCCTTTGTCCCCCTGCCCTTCGTCGCTGTTATTCCCGCCGTTGAAAACGCTGCTGCCATCGTCGTTGGCAATATTGCTGCCGTCGTCGAAAATGCTGGTACCATCGTCATCGGCAACGTTTCTGCTGTCTTCGTTGAGGGCGTTGGTGCTGTCATCATTGGCAGCGCTGTTGCTGTCATTATTGGGGCCGTTGCTGCTGTTGTTGTTGGCAACGTTTCCGCCGTCGTTGAGATCGTTGCTGCCGCCGTCGTTGAGATTTTTAGCCGGGGTGAACCCCTATGAACTTACCCGCGTGGTTCGCGACCCTCCTTGTCATCGCTGTCAGCAGTCAAACCAAACCGTCCCCTGCACTACGGTGAGGATTCTGAAAAGAACGAACTGGCGCGCAGCTTACTTCAAACATGACCTAAGTTGATAACGTGGCTCCTTGACATGCCCTTGGTCTCCACCATCGTCGGACGATTCAACGTGCTGTACATGCCTTCTGTAGCCCTATTAGCAACAGGATTGGGTTGAGGGCACGAG
The DNA here is from genome assembly GCA_038091295.1 of Tylopilus felleus. NCBI lineage: Eukaryota > Fungi > Basidiomycota > Agaricomycetes > Boletales > Boletaceae > Tylopilus > Tylopilus felleus. Next base: position 5,046 of record JBBPOE010000750.1, on the reverse strand, counting down.
GGCTTACCGACGCGGCTTGAGTTTCTCCTGTGAGTCCCGGCCAGCGTCGCTCGCCTCGACCCGATGACGTCTTCAGCAATATAATTAGAAAGGAAAGAGTATAGGGGTGGGTGACTCGCCGTCGTGTGCTGGGTCTAACCGTTGGTCCCCCCCCCCCTGCCTCATCCGGCTCATCGCCTTCAGAACCGTCGGATTGAGCAGCCGTCCTTCTGCGGCATAATTTGGAAATAAACTGTGCTAGGGAGAAACTCGCCTGCGCTTTCTTGGAGGAGGGGGTGACTCGTCGTCGTGGCCTACCAGCCCTTTCTTGCGCTCACTGCACGGCGGTAGTTAGCATGGGATGAACGATGGGGCGGGGTACCTCACGTGTAGCACCTCTGGTGTTGAGAACACCGGACCCTGTATTCTTCGAGGGCGCGGCCTTGTCTGGAACATTGTTGGCTGAACGATACGATAGGAAACTACGAGGAGCTTACAGTCCTTCTCGTCGCCTTCTTTGACGAGCGCTGGCGAGGATACGGTTGCGCTCGCGCTGGATCGATTTTATGAGTGAAAGAGATAGTTTGTCGATTGGAAACCAACCTCCGCCGGGGTCATTTCCGAAATGTTCTTCCTAACCATATCGATGCACAAGAAAAAATGGGATGCGGCGAATGGGTCGTGGAAGAAAGTAGGGTGTAAAGCACCTGAAACCTAAAGTATAAGACATAGCTATGTGCATTACGGAACGTAAAAGTAACCACGTGACATCCACATAACCCACAGAACCAAATAAGCTATAGAGGACCATTGGAGAGCGGCGTAGCATCTGTCAGACCAGGCATACGGTAGTGTTACAATAGGTGCAGATGAAGTTAGATGGCTTGGATAGCCTATTGCCCAGCTACACCATTGAGTTGGAAAGGTATATCGACAAGCGTGAGTCATGCCGTGACTTGGTAACCTAGGAGTATAACTCAACAACGTTTAGGTTAGCCCAGCAAGGTACCTGCCCTGGTTCCCACAGGGTAGAGGGGGTAAATAGCATCTGGCCCACGCAGGTATACCAAGCCCGTTACAATTAAGTCCCAAATAATAAATATCATCTAACGTGACTCATCAGCCTGGAATGTAAGCTCTGCCTAATTGGACGGGTGAAGGGAGCTGAGCAGCACCTGGGCTATAATAAGCGCACAATAACCTGGCTCGTCATACGCCAAGGCTAGGCTTTGGGTATCAAGCTACAAAGGGCTAGCGTGGCGTGACTCATTAATCCTAAGCACATAGGCTAAGCTTAGCTCGAAAAAGCAAGAGGGGTGAGCAGCACCTGGAAATTAGGCTGGGATACGCTAGCCGTACCGGAGCTTGCTTCATCAAGGCTAGGTCCCAGGCAGTAAACCAGGAAAAATTAACCTACGTGAGTCATTAGCTTTAAACTAGACCAAGCTCGATGAGGTAAAGGGGTGAGAAAAGTTTGGGTTATATTAAATATACCAAAATCTAGTTTTGGGTAGCATATAGGTTGGGAAAGCTAACGCATCGCGGTTCATCAACCCCAAGTATACAGGCCAGGCCTAATTCGACAAGATAGAGGTGGGCGTCATCTGGGCTACATTAGCCATGGGAAAGCTTGGATCATCAGGGCTAGGTTCCATACAATAAGCTGGGAAAGTTATCCAGCGTAATTTGTTAATTCCAAAAGTATGGCTAGCATGACTTATTGATGCTGGGTATATGGGCTGGGTTAGGTTTGACGTAGTAGAGGGGGTATGCAGCGCCTGGGCTATGCTAGGCGTGCCAAAATCTGGCTCGTCAAAGCTAGGTCCCAAGTAGCTAATTGAGGGAGTCTACCTGGTATAATTTGCCCCCTCAAGTCCACACCAAGCGTGCCAAGATTGGGCCCCAAGTAACCAGCTGAGGGAACTTACTTGGTGTAGCCCGTCGCCTTCAAATTTACGTTGGGTATACCAAGGTCCAGCTCGTCAAGATTAGGCCCCAAGTAGCTGAGGAGATTCACCTGATGTAACTCGTTGCCTTAAAACCTACACTAAGCGTGCCAAGGCCTAGTTCGTCGAGGTTAGGGTCTAGGTGGTTAACTGGGAGGGCCCGCTTGGCGTAGCTTGTCACCTTTAAGTTTATACCGAACGTGCTAGGGCTTGGCTCGTCAAGGTTAGATCCCAAGCAACTTGGGAGATCTACCCAGCGTAGCTCGTTGCCTTCAAACTTATACCAAGCGTACCAGGATCTGGTTCGTCGAGGTTGGGTTTCGAGTAGCTAACCAAAGGAGCCTATCTGGTGTACCTTGTTGCCTTTAGGCTTACACCAAGAGTACCAGAATCTGGTTCGTCGAGGTTAGATCTTAGATAGCTTGGGAGATCCACCCAACGTAACTCGCTACCTTCAAACTTGCACCAGGTATGCCAGGATCTGGATCATCAAGGTTAAGCCCCAAGTAACTAACTAGGCAGATCCGCCTAGCGTAGTTTATCACCTTTAAGCCTGCACTGAATGTACCAAGGTCTGGCTCGTCAAGGCTATACCCCAAGCAGCTGGGGAGATCTGACCAATATAGCTTGCTATTTTCAAATTTACGCCAAACGTGCCAAAGTTTGGCTCGTCGGGGCTAGATTCCAAGTAGTTAGCTGGGAGAATCTGCCCGGTATAGCTCGTTACCTTTAAATGTGCATCAAACGTACCAGGGTCTAGTTCATCAAGGTTAAGTTCCAAATGGCCAACCGGGGGACCTGTCTAACGTAACTCGTCACCTTCAGACTTACACCAAGCGTACCAGGATCTGGTTCGTCGAGGCTAAGTTCCAAGTAACCAACTGGGGGAACCTGCTTGGTATAGCCCGTTATTTTCAAGCCCACACCAGGCCTACGAGGATCTGGCCCGCCAAGATTAGGTTCCAAGTGGCTGGGGAGATCCACCTGATATAGCTTGTTACTTTCAAATTTACACCAAGCGTGCCAAGGTCTGGCCCGTCAGGGTTAAGTTCCAAGTAGCCAATTAGGGGAATCTACCTGGCGTAGTTTGTTATTTTCAAGCCTACACCAAGCGTACCGGGATCTAGTTTGTCGAGGTTAAATTCCAAATAATTGGGGGGATCCACCTGATATAACTCGCCACTTTCAAACCTACGCCAAACGTACCAAGGTCTGGTTCGTCGGGGTTGGGCTCCAAGCAGTTAGCTGGGGAAACCCGCCCAATGTATTCCATCACCTTCAAGCCTATACCAAGCGTATCAGGGCCTGGCTCGTCGAGGTTAGATTTCAAGCAGTTAGCTCCGGGGATCCACCCAGCGTGACCCATGGTTTTCAAGCCCACACCAAGCGTACCAGGGTCTGGTTCGTCAAGGTTAAGTTCCAAGTAACTGGGGGGATCCGCCCGATGTAGCCTATTACCCTCAAACCTACACCAAACGTACCAAGGTCTGGCTCGTCGGAGCTAGGCTCCAAGTAGTTAGCCGGGGAAATCCGCCTAGCATAGTCCGCTGCCTTCAAGCCTATACCAAGCGTGCCAGGATCTGGTTCGTCGAGGCTAGGTTTCAAGCAGTTAGCTCGGGAGATCCACCCAGCGTGACTCATGGTTTTCAAGCCTACACCAAGCGTACCAGGGTCTGGTTCGTCAAGGTTAGGTTCCAAGTAGCTGGGGGGATCCACCTAATATAGCTCGTTGCTTTCAAACCTGCACAAAGCGTGCCAAGGTCTGGCTCAGCGGGGCTAGGTTCTGAGTAATTAACCGGGGGGATTTACCTAGCGTAGCTCGTCACCTTTAAGCCTACACCAAGCGTGCCAGGGTCTGGCTCGTCGAGGTTAAGCCCCAAGTAGCTGGGGAGATCCGCCTAACATAGCCCACCACCTTCAAACCTACACCAAGCGTGCCAAAGTCTGGCTCGTTGGGGCTAGGTTCCAGGTAGCTAATTTTTGCCCGGCGTAACCCGTCGCTTTTAAGCCTACACCAAGCGTGCCAGAGTCTGGCTCATCGAGGTCAAGGAAGCTGCCGGGGCAAAGGGGCTAGGTTGGATCTAGAGCGTGCTAGGTACAGCATGGCAAAGCTTGGTCCGTTGAGGCTGGGTCCCAGGGGAAGAAGCTACCCGGCGTAGCGCACTGGGGAAGGTATGCCGGGGTCACTGTTCTGAATTTGAAGGGAATTGGGGCATAGCCGTTGAGAAAAGGGGGCACACCTTCTTTGTTACATCGTAGGCCGTCTTAGGTTGGAATGGTTAAAGCAAAAGAGCAGTTCAGGATATATATAAAATTTTACTAACGTTAACAATACCAAACAAACAAGTACAGATTATATCTAACAGATATATGGAAATCTTCAGATATTTTACGGAGAAGCAAGGTATGTATGTAACGGCTTTTTTAGTACGCTACGTGGGGTAGAGAAGGATACAGCGAACATCGTCACCCTTCAATCGTGAACCGGAACGCAAATCTCCCACGTTAACTTAGCCGAGGTAATAAGTTGAAAGGAAACTTCCCCACGTGGGTTGTATATGGTAAGTAATGTTAAAAATTCGGATAGGTTACCTTGGTATTGCCAATAAATTTTCGGCTTTATCTCAGTTGGGGATGGTAGAGGGGGATTTTCTGCCTAGAGCAGCCTATATACATACATGTACGGTAGGAACACATCCCGTCACAAACAAGCTTAGCTGTGTTAGTCTAGTAAGCGGGGGTCAGATCCTGTGACTCCTCTCACACTCGGTCCATCAACAGCCTGGGCACGGTAGTATCGTTCTATGCATAAGGACCACGCATTGTTTATGGTCGGTACAGCCATTAACTTCCTGCCACCTACCTATAGCGTTCATCAGCAAAAGCGCCCAAACCTACAAGGCTGGAAGGGGCCAAACAAGGCTCAAAAGGCAGCCAAAGCCTACGGCCTTTATGTTGATGTTGTACGGCTATTGAACTTCTTTGGCTCGCTTCGACATTTGGCTCCCTAAACCTAAGTGGTGCTCGCTCACATCAGGTCCGTTAGATAGCACCTAAACCGTTACACACCGGCAGCTTATATAGGGTTTACGTTGTAGGATCTCACAGCGGCTGGTACCCA
>JBBPOE010000749.1:0-14083 GCA_038091295.1 Tylopilus felleus | reverse complement strand
ATGTCCTTCCAAGCTTTCATCTCTTGACAAGAGAAGAATTGTCTCTAGTATTACCACTGGAAAGGCTGACAATGCTGTCCAAGCCACCAATCTAATCAACTCAGCCCTGTCCTCTTCTATCTCTGCCCAAACTGTTCACAATGTTCTCAAGGCTGCATCTTTAAAGGCTGTGGTCAAGAAAAAGAAGCCTCTTTTGTCTACCAAGCATAGAAAGAGAAGGCTGGACTTTGCATTCAAGTACAAGGAGTGGACTGTGGAGGACTGGACCAGAGTTATTTTGTCAGATGAGACAAAAATCAACAGGATTGGGTCAGATGGAAGGATGTATGTGTGGAAAAAGGCAGGTGAGCCTTTACAGGACAAGGAGGTCCAGGAAACAGTAAAGTTTGGAGGAGGTTCCTTGATGGTTTGGGAATGCATGGGCTGGAATGGAGTTGGGATACTTGCAGAGGTGGAGGGGAGGATGGATGCTGAGCAGTATGTGTCCATTCTAGAGGACAATCTGCTTCCCAGCATGGAGAATTCCGGGATTCCTGAGGAGAGCATCATCTTTCAACAGGATAATGACCCTAAACACTCCTCCAAAAGAGCTCAAAACTGGTTCAAATCTCAAGGGATCAGGCTTCTTGACTGGCCAGCACAGTCACCAGACCTCAGCCCTATTGAGCACCTCTGGGAACATCTCAAGAAAAGACTTAATAGCTATGAAAGACCAGCAAGAGGAGTTTGGGAGCTCTGGGAGAGAATTGAGGTGGAATGGGGGACGATAGAGGTTGAGGTGTGTCAGAAACTAATTGAGAGTATGTCTAGAAGACTTGAAGCAGTGATACAAGCAAAGGGAGGACATACAAAGTACTAAAATCCATAATTTAATTTGGGGTCAAATAAGTGTCCCAATGACATGTCATTTTGAAATGCTTGTACCTCACTCCCATGGTAATCAAATCACATGACCAAAGTGGTTCCTGAATGTCAAGAGCATGTACTTTCATCCATGCTGCAAGCATTTTACCTGATTCATTGTTGTTCTGCTATAATGTTCCAATCTCTCCAAAATGGCTCAACATTGGGACACTTATTTGAGCCACTGTATGTCTATCCCCACCTTTACCATTCACCACTAATCATACAAATAGTGATACATCTTGTTGTTTCCGGTGAATAGGACTCCGGAACGACATACCTGTCTAGACCTTTCAGGAAGAAGTTATGTAAATAGGTAAGGATAAAGTACTCCCACAAGTTGAGAAATCTACTAGTGCGAGGACTCCAAGCTTATGCTACTCCCAGCACGTCAAGTACTGTATCTCATTGCCACCCCTGCTATAAACTTTCCCCCATGCCTTAGGCCTTTGGAGTAGCCTATTGTGTCAGGGAAATATACCCCTTTCTTCTTTTCTTTCTCTGTTGTACTAGATATCCTTACACTGTACACTACACACTTAATCACTGTAGCAAATCTAGGGTTTTGAAAGTGTCTTCAGTAACTAGTGTGACCATTGAGATACGAAACCCAACCAAGTAGGAAAAGTTAAACAAAACAAGGACTAAAATTCAATCCATTCCCTGCGCTCCGCTGCATACCTGGGAAATCACTAATCATTGGCATTTGTTAGGTATCTAAACCTACCACTGTAAGACCATGGGCAACAATAACACCCGGCATTCACTAGGAATACAGAACCTACTGATGTAAGGCCATAGGCAATGGACATATCAAAAGAGTACTGGCATTTAATGGCATAAACAATTAGCCATGTAATGTAAGACCATATGAGTAAAACAATACCACTATTCGGCAGTTGGTAGAGCCAAACGGTAAAACTACCTATCCTAAGTCCGAATTCCAATGAACAACCTATAGGAAGATAATCCTACTCATCTATGAATGGACTACGTAATATGAGTCTAGGAAATATCTTAAGCAACTCAGCATCAATATTCTGGCAAGTCGGCAATCTTACAGAAGAAGGCATAACATTAAGTCCAGGCTATTAAGAAGGAACATGATGGCAGTCTGTAGAATCCAATTTCTACCTGACATAAGTCCAAAATAAATTGGAAGAATTGGCATTTGTATTATCCAGCAAGACTAGATCTCCAAGAGAATAGCAGTAAGAGGTTAAAAATACACCATAAGCCCAATATCTTAGAAAACACTCCAGCATCCCAGTTGGCATTGTAGTTACCCAGTACGTCTAGCTAATCTAGCAGTAAGAGTAAGGTGCATTGTAAGACCAAAAAGGGAACAACAGAAATCAGCAGCAACGACAGAATTGGCCTTTGTGTTATCCAGTAAGGCTAGAACTCCAAAGAGAATAGCAGTAAGAGATTGAACACATCATAAGACCAATACCATACAAGAATCCTACTTGATTTGACAAGTAGTGATGCATCCAGCAATTAACATTATACTATTTGGACGACATCAATATAACTGAAGCAGAATTTCTGCAAAGCACATCTGGCAGCAGAGCACTGACTATTACCATCAATATGAAAAATTACCACCTAGATCCTGAGACTATAGGAGCACTTACTAAGTCCCCTAGGCATGCAGGATACTCCTTTGGCGCTTACAAATGGGTTGATAAGAAAATCAAGCCTGTTGCTCAAGCAATACCACCTGAATTTAAGGTTACAAGGACCATGCCATATGATCCTTTGTTAACTTTAGAACCACCTGACATCCACTTCAAAAATGTCACTCCTACCGACAAATTTACTCAAGAGTGCATTGATAAACTAGCCAATGAAATGTGCACCGACAACTTCCTATTACCAGAAGAAATACAATTGTTCCTTTATATCTTAGTTAAGAATGAAGCTGCAATTGCCTTTGAAGATATACATAGGGGAACCCTTAAAGAAACCCACTTTAGCCCCTACAAAATTCCACATGTACTGCATGTACCATGGCAGGACAAGAATATTCCTATACCTCCTGGTCTGAGAGATAAAGTGATGGAATTATTCCAATTGAAAATCAAAGCAGGAGTATATGAGCCATGTCAATCACCTTACCGCTCCTGCTGGTTTTGTACTTGGATCCCAGAGAAACAAAAGCTTCGAATTGTCCATGATCTGCAACCCTTAAATAAAGTAAGCATAAGAGAATCCTCTATTCCCCCAAACCTGGATCAATTTATTGACCAATACCTGGGTGGAAAATGCTTTACAGTCCTAGACCTATATTGGGGATTTGATGCCAGAAAAATGGATGAAGCTAGTAGAAACATGACAGCCTTCCTATCACCATTAGGAATGTTGAGAATCACTTCTTTACCTACTGGATTTACTAACTCACCCTCTGAATTCCAGGAATGCATGGTATTCATATTCAAGGATGAGATTGCTAAGCTAATCATGAACATATTCATTGATGATGCACCCATACATGGACCTTCCACAACCTACCCAGATGCAAATGGTGAATCTGAATTAATGCCAGAAAGACCTGGTATCAGGAGATACATTTGGGAACATACAATAGACCTGAACAGAATTTTACACTGCTTGATTGAAGCTGGAGGTACATTCTCAGGTGAGAAGCTTCAAATTTGTAAACCTAGTGTACAAATCCTAGGACAAACTGTTGGAGTAAATGGCCGAGAGCCAGACAAAGATCGGGTCAAAGCTATTCTAGAATGGCCAGCACCCAAGAATGCCAAAAAAGCAAGACAATTTATGGGACTATGTGGAACTGTCCACATTTGGATCCCTAACTATTCCCAGATAGCTTCTAGTATAACATCTACTTGAAGGAAAGGGAAAGACTTTGAATGGACTGAAACTTGTCAACAATCCTTTGATACCCTCAAGGGACTTATAACTTCAGCTCCAGCATTATTGCCTATCGACTATACTTCTGGTCGACCTATAATACTATCTGTCGACTCTAGTTACATGGGAGTTGGAATCATACTCTCCCAGCTAGATGATCATGGAAGAAAGAGACCATCAAGATATGGATCTCTACCCTTCTCTGCTTCAGAAGCTAACTATTCCCAACCAAAGTTGGAACTGTATGGATTATTCCGTGCCATGAGACATTTCCACCTCTACCTAGTTGGTGCTAAGAACCTAAGAGTAGAGGTAGATGCTAAATACATCAGGGGAATGTTAAATGAGCCAGAACTGCAACCTAATGTAGTCATAAATAGATGGATCCAAGGAATCCTACTATTTGACTTTGAACTAGTACATGTCTCAGCTATTAAGTTCAAAGGACCTGATGCTTTATCCAGGATACCAGTTGATCAATCAAAGGTTCTACCCTATGATGATAGCTGGTTAGATGAGATAGCTCTTTACAATAAGATCGACTATCCCTCTAGGACAACCCCTACCAGTGCATTTTGCTTAATGCAAGCTTCAAGTTACAACACAAATACTGCCAAGCAAGAAACAACACTGGCAGGTATTTTTGACTATCTAATGAATCCTTCTCCCTCTACAGCAAGTGAGGAATTTCTCAAGAAGATTGATAAATACCAAGTAAAGCTGGCAAACTGTTCAAACAGGTCCAGAATGGCCAACCTATACTAGTCATACTTGACGGAGACAAGTGCCTAGACCTAATGAATCAAGCTCATGAATCTTTAGGACACCATGGAGCCAGAGCAACTTGGGAGAACCTATGACACAGATTTTATTGGCCCACCATGTACAAGGATATAGCACATCATGTCAAATCTTGTCATGAGTGCCAAATTAGGACTACTCAGAAAGTACATTTACCTATCACTATATCCCCACCTGCTACAGTATTCACCAAAGTGCATATTGACATAATGTACATGCCTAATGCTAAGGGATTTAGATATCTTGTAGTTGCAAGAGTGTTACGGTTTTTCTGATTTGTCTTGCAACATTTGCTACATTGACGTTTCCTAGTACCGCTCAACTGGTACATCTCTTCCTTTTTCTCTTGTATAGCTTCGCACTGCTCTTCGCAGTAACGCGTATAGCCTCACCTTTCCTATTCCATCATAGCTATGTCTTCTTTCCTTCTTCGTATGCAGTGCCCCTTGGTCTGTGCACATTCTCTGGTAGTATAAATACCTCGTCAGTTCTCTTGTAACACTAAGCTAGTTCTACGCAATTACACGCATAGTAACTTGCAACCGCATTCTCGAGTAAGGTTGATCTCGAGTCTAGCGCGACTTCGTTACAAGACATCATCACTAGTCTTCGTGCTACTACTGAGTGCACGTATCTCGTCTCTTCATAGTCTTCACGCTACTACTCAGAGTGCGTGCTTGCTTGTTCTACGCTACGCGTAACAAAAGAACTAGCTTCTCCATCTGCCCCTGCCACCGTGCTGTAGGGCATACCCCACCTGCCCAACATATCGTACCGGAACCCTGCTCCTGATACGGAATCTGACGAGGACCACCAACAACTACTTAGAACCAGAAGACCATCCCTCATCTCGAACCCCGTCCCCCTCACTGTCATCTCCACCACGCAGTACTATCCAGTTCCGCTTCACATTGAACAACAGCTTGGGAACCTTCGCCCAGACGCCCAGGAATATATTCGAAGTGCCCCTACTCTAAACGAGTGATTCCAACGAGCCAGGGAATACGGCCTCACCGTCCACGAAGACGCCCCCCAGGTTCGAGTTGACACCGAACCATTAGCGGCTCCTCCTCCAACCTCCTACGCTCGTCCTGCCCAGTCTTCTCTCCCCGCCCCTTCCGTTGCATTTGAATCCTCCCTTTCACCCTTCGCACCTACGTCCTCTAGCAGAACTCCCCGCACTCCATCCGCACGACGACCACGCCATCCACCGCGTCAGCCTACACCGCCACCGCCACATAGCCCACCTGGAACACCCGTCCTCCCCGTCGCCCTACCAATGGCCACTCCAGAACTGAAAGCGGGCCTCCCCGCCGACTTTAATGGAAAGTCCTCCGACGCTCGACGATGGATGTTAGCAATGAAAGCCTACTTCTTGCTCAACGCGACGCAGTACCCTACCGACGACCACAAAGTCATGACTACGCTCAATAAAATGAGTGAAGGAAGAGGAGCCATCTTTGCAGAAGGATGGTATTACAAGATCAACGACGTTAACATCGGCGCCAATGAAAAGACCTTCGCTAAGCTCGAAGAAGACTTCCAACAAACGTTTACGCCTACCGGGATCAAAGACGATGCCCGACGGCAATTAGAAAGGCTCAAACAGAGAACGTCAGACACCAACGGATTCAGTTCCTACGTCTCAGACTTCAGGCTAGCTGCAGCCAAAGCAGGATTCACCGAAACCGACTACACCCTTATCGACTATTTTATCAAAGGCCTCAACACACGCCTTGTAGAAATGGTTCTCTCCATGGAAAACCCACCGAACGACCTTCCAGGATGGATTAAACATGCCAGCAAATTTAACTCCCAGCTTCAACACATCAAAAGCATCCAAACCGGCTCTTCCTACCACTCTCACTCACGTCCTGCTCGCGACCCAAACACCATGGACATAGATGCCGTCCGACTATCACCAATCGAACGCGCCCGCCACATGAAGGAGAACCGATGCTTCGTATGCCACAAAGTTGGATGCAGCACTAGAAATCATCCTCGTAAGAACTCGGATAGCCAACCAGTTCATCCTCCTCGAAACCCCGCTCATGCCCGCACAACTACTGTCGAACCCGTCACCCCAACACCACCACCTCCCTCTAATCGCACCAAGTTAGGAGAATGTGTGGACAGGCTCGCCGCAAGAGGCGTCAGCAAGGATAAGATGCTCCGAAATCTCGTCACCAAGTTAGGAGAATGTGTGGACAGGCTCGCCGCAAGACGCGTCAGCAAGGATGAGATGCTCCAAATTCTCGAAATCTCATACTCGGATGAACCAACTATCGAAGAAGGAGACGCTCAAATATCTGCCGTTGTCCTCGAACGCGCTGATAAGATTCAGTCGGATTTTTAGCAAGGAGGAAAGCCTCGACGTCTTCCCCTCCTCATATTCTAGCTCCAGTGTATATATCGAACCCTCGTGCCAAAGCAATTGAATTGCAAATTTCGTTATTACCATTCGAGGGAGCACAAACCGTCGACGTGTGCGCGCTGGTTGACAGCGGCGCAACAGGAAATTTTGTAGATCGAGACCTCATCAAAAGAAGGGGATGGACCATGGAACGTCTAAAGACCCCATTACGCGCATACAATGTGGACGGAAGCCACAACGAAGCAGGAGTACTGCGGCACAAAGTCTCCCTCCTCCTACGGATTGGAGAAACCGAAGAACAACGGGATTTCTTCGTGTTAAACTGTGGAAAAGAAAACGTCATCTTGGGAATGCCCTGGCTCAGGGATGTTAACCCACTCATAGATTGGACAAAAGGAACGGTTGAGATAACGGGACTGCCTGGGCATTCTGCCCCTAGGCCGACACGTCCGCGTTTTCCCCTCGCCCAACGATACTTGATCCGTTACCTCAGAATGGACCCAGACGTACAGATAGCCCAATGGTGGAAGGAACGATACCGCCCAAAACCTTCCACATTCATCAGGAAACTCACGTTGGCCACAGAGATCGCACAGCACTTTGCTAAACCGAAAGTCGATCTTCCACCTGCCTTCAAAGACTACCAAGACGTTTTTGATGAACCAAAAGACGGACAACTCCCTCCATCCCGACCATTCAACCATGTCATCGAACTCGACAAGGATTTCGTTCCAAAGATCGCTAAAACCTATCCATTGAATCCTACTGAGTCCAAGGCTTGTAAAGACTTCATCGACGAACACCTGAAGTCTGGGAAGATCTCCCCCTCTAAATCTCCCCAAGCCTCCCCATTCTTCTTCATCCAAAAGAAGGACGGAGCCTTGCGACCCTGCCAGGACTACTGGTATCTCAACTCCCACACGACGAAGAACGCGTACCCCCTTCCTCGTATCCCGGAACTCATGGATAAACTCAAAGGATCTAACATCTTCACCAAGTTCGACGTCAGATGGGGATACAACAACGTCCTCATCAAACCAGAGGATAGATGGAAGGCCGCCTTTATCACACCGTTCGGATTATTCGAACCCAACGTTATGTTCTTCGGACTCTGTGGATCCCCTCCCACCTTCCAAGCCTTGATGAACCACATCTTCGCCGACTACATCGCGGAAGGATGGCTGATAGTTTATATGGACGATATCCTCATCCATACCGCCGACGACAGAGAACTCCATGACGAACGTACCCGAAAAGTCCTGGAACACCTTAGACAGAACGACATGCATTTGAAACTGTCAAAATGTTCTTTCGCCGCCCCCTCCGTGGAATATCTAGGGATGATCGTATCGGAAAACAAGATGGAGATGGACCCCGCCAAACTCTCTGCTATCACCGACTGGGTTCCTCCCCACTCAGTCAAAGCTGTCAGATCGTTCATCGGCTTTTGCAACTTCTATCGAAAGTTTATTCCCGATTTCTCCACCACCGCTTGCCCACTCCACGACTTAACAAAGAAAGGAGTAACATGGTCTTGGACCACCGAATGCCAGAAAGCCTTCGATACCATCAAAGAAGCATTTTTGAAGAAACCTGTCTTAGCAATCCCCGATGTCGCCAAACCCTTTACTATCATGACCGACGCCTCCCTCACAGCGACAGGAGGAGTGCTCATGCAGAACGACTCAAACAGCGATCTTCATCCATGCGCCTATTTCTCGAAAACCCTATCCCCTGCTGAACGAAACTATGATATATACAACAGAGAACTCCTCGCCATTATGCATGCGCTCCATGAATGGCGACACTACCTCCAAGGGACCGGTCTTCCTGTCAAAGTCCTAACCGACCATAAGAACTTGACATACTTTAAGCAGCCGCATAAACTCTCCAGAAGACAAGCTCGCTGGAACATGTTCTTACAAGACTTTGACCTCGATCTCTCGCACACCCCCAGCACCGCTATGGGACCAGCCGATGCATTATCCCGTAAAAACGACGTAGACACCACGGAAGATAACACCAACGTTACCCTCCTTCCTCCTCACCTCTTTGCTCGCGCCCTCGACGTCCATCTTCAGGAACAAATACTCTTGTCCACCCCATCAGACCCCGTTGTCGAACACGCCCTAAAAATGATGGCATCAGACAATACCCCGGCCCGAGTCTCAAACGGAAGATTGGAAATTTAATAACGGATCCCTATATTTCAAAAACCGGTTATACGTCCCTGAACCGGCACGCCCCGATCTCGTCCGCTCTACCCACGAATCTCTCCATGGGGGTCATGGCGGATATTACCGAACCTATAATTTACTCTCCAGAGATTATTGGTGGCCCGGAATGACAACCCTCGTCCGCCGATTCATTCAGGGTTGCGCCACCTGTCAATCATCCAAAGTCCTTACCCATCCTATGGTTCCCCCACTAACTCCCCTCACTTCCACCGCCACCCGCCCATTTCAACAGATCTCCGTGGATCTTATCACCGGTCTTCCTCCATCCCAGGGTTTTGATTCTGTAATGGTCGTGGTCGACCATGGGCTTAGTAAGGGGGTAATTTACATCCCTTGTCACAAAACGATAGACGCCGCCGGGGTCGCTGAACTCTTTTTCGCCAAAGTCTTCACTAGATTCGGCCTCCACGACAAACTTATCTCGGATCGCGGTCCTCAATTCGCGTCTGCCTTCGCTCGGGAACTCTCCAGACTCCTTCAATACGACCTTGCCCTTTCCTCCGCCTACCACCCGCAAACTGATGGTGAAACGGAACGTGTCAACCAAGAACTGGAAACATACCTTCGGATCTTTTGTCATGGGAACCCGTCCAAATGGGCCGACCTACTCCCTATGGCGGAATTCTCGCATAATTCCGTCGCCCACTCTTCCACCGGCAGATCCCCGTTCTCCCTGATACTTGGCTATGAACCTAGATCCTACCCTCCGATCGGCAAAATGTTCCTCCCCGCCCTTGAGGAACGACTCTCCTTACTCGACGAAGGACGAAAGGAAGCCCTCGCAGCTCACGAAAAGACTCAGAGATTCATGAAGGAACGCCTGACTTCTAAGTTCAAACCATGGAAAGTCGGAGAAAAGGTATGGTTGGACGGCAAGAACCTACGCCTCCACTACCCTTCCAAGAAGTTAGCACCAAAACGGGAAGGACCCTTCGAAATCTCTCAGGTACTATCATCGGTCTCATATCGCCTCCGCCTTCCCCCCACTTGGAAAATTCATGATGTCTTCCACGCCTCCCTTCTATCCCCGTACCGAGAAACAGCCGAACACGGGTCGAACTTCATTGAACCGCCTCCGGATCTAATAGAAGGAGAAGAAGAATACGAAATTGCGGAGATTCTAGCCCATCGTGGAACCACCCGACGTCGTCAGTACCTGGTATCCTGGAAAGGTTTCTCTTCGGCCGAAAACACTTGGGAACCAGAAAGCAATCTTTCTCACGCACGAGCCATCCTCCAGGAATATAAGGATCGAAACCCAACCGACTTCCCTCCATCCGCTTAATCCACTCAAAACGACAACTACCACCATGTCTACCACCTCATTCGTCGTCCACCCCGCCATTGACCGCCTCCCTCGTGAAACTCGTCACGTCGTTTTCCAAACAGTACTCACAGACTTTGACCTCATGAAAACCATCATGGAATTCTACAAGTTCTATTCCAACAATACCCTTTCTCAGCTCGTACTTCTCTGGCAAAACCTGAATGTTTCCCACCTCGTCCTAGGAGACCTACCCGGAGAATGCAGCAACTACAACCTATCCTACGCCGCTTCGGATGCCACCCGCCTCATCGTCCTCGACCTCTTCTTTGACCATGGCTTTTGTGACCTCATCAACCGACTCTCTCCCTCGTCCATACGATACTTCCTCTACCCCCTTGTATTCTCCCTCTCCCCCACGGACATGGAATTTTATTTCCAGCACAAGGATGAAGCCATCGAGCAATTCCTCATCCAACCTTACTATCCCCCCACCATCTCTGCCCCAATTCCGGTTCCTCGATCGCCTTCTCCCGCTCGTCCAATTCTTCAGATTTCCCGCGCGACTTCACCCACTCTTCCTCCTTTCGAGGAACCTGAAGCCCCAACCACGGCCCGCCCCAATGACTTTCCCATCTCTCTCCCGTCTCCTATAGTGCCGGCTGTCGCCTGGGGAGCACCCCCCAACTGGACTAACGACGACTGGGACAAGTCGAGCAACAAGGAAAACATGACACCCCCTCCCGAATCCCAACCGATCCGTTGCGTCAACACCACCGGGAAATTGAAGAGGAAAAGGATCCCTGTGTTCACTTTCGGAGACGTCTTGCAGCGAAGGCCAAACACTCCCCCACCACCTTCCTCCTCTGTCGACACCACCCCTCAGCCCGACACCCCCTCCTCTTCGTCCTCCTCTTTGCAGTGTCTAGCGCTAAAAAGGTGCTTCAAATGTAAAAAGGTTGGTCACCTCCGATTGGATTGCGCCTCCTACTCCTGCCCCTCCTGTGGAGAACTCGCTCCTGGCCACACTCGCGCCGAATGCCCTCACCTCCTCTATTGTATCCGTTGCCACAACCGGGGACATCGTGAGGAGAACTGTAGTGCCCACGACTGGGACAACACGGACCTCACGGATTACGTCGTCAACGAGGGGGAGTATGATTTCTAGTCGAGCTCGGTGATCTCGAAGGTAGAACGGGGGTTATGTTACAGTTTTCCTTTTGTCCTTACTTCCCTTGTAACACTTACTACGTTGACGTTTCCTTGTACCGCTCAACCGGTATATTGTTTTCCTTTCTCACTTGTATAGCTTCGCACTGCTCTTCACAGCAACGCGTATAGCCTCACTTTTCCTATTCCATCATAGCTATGTCTTCTTTCCTTCTTCGTACGCAGTGCCTCTTGGTCCGTGCGCATTCTCTTGTAGTATAAATATCTCGTCAGCTCTCATGTAACTCTAAGCTAGTTCTACGCAATAACACGCATAGTAACTTGCAACCGCATTCTCGAGTAAGGTTAATCTCGGGTCTAGTGCGACTTCGCTACAAGACATCATCATTAGTCTTCGTGCTACTACTGAGTGCACGCATCTCGTCTCTTCATAGTCCTCACGCTACTACTTAGAGTGCATGCTTGCTTGTTCTACGCTACGCGTAACAAAAGAACTAGCTTCCCCATTTGCCCCTGCCACCGTGCTGTAGGGCATACCCCACCTGCCCAACATATCATACCGGAACCCTGCCTCTGATATGGAATCCGACGAGGACCACCAACGACAGCTTAGAAGACCATCCCTCATCTCGAACCCCATCCCCCTCACTATCGTCTCCACCGCGCAATACTATTCTGTTCCGCTTCACGTTGAACAACAACTTGGGAACCTTCGCCCGGACGCTCAGGAATATATTCGAAGTGCCCCTACTCTAACCGAGTTATTCCAACGAGCCAGGGAATACAGCCTCACCGTCTACGAAGACGCTCCCCAGATTCGAGTTGACAATGAACCATTAGCTGCTCCCCCTCCAACCTCCTACGCTCCTCCTGCCCCGTCTTCTCTCCCCGCCCCTTTTGCTGTATCCTCCCTTTCACCCTTCGCACCCACATCCTCTGGCAGAACTTCCTGCACTCCACCCGCACGATGACCACGCCATCCACCGCGTCAGCCTACACCGCCACCGCCACATAGCCCACCTGGAACACCTGTCCTCCCCGTCGCCCCACCAATGGCCACTCCAGAACTGAAAGTGGGCCTCCCCGCCGACTTTAACGGAAAGTCCTCCGACGCTAGACGATGGATGTTAGCAATGAAGGCCTACTTCTTGCTCAACGCAACGCAGTACCCTACCGACGACCACAAAGTCATGACTACGCTCAATAAAATGAGTGAAGGAAGAGGAGCCATCTTTGCAGAAGGATGGTATTACAAGATCAACGACGCTAACATCAGCGCCAATGAAAAGACCTTCGCTAAGCTCGAAGAAGACTTCCAACAAACGTTTACGCCTACCGGGATCAAAGACGATGCCCGACGGCAATTAGAGAGGCTCAAACAGAGAACGTCAGACACCAACGGATTTAGTTCCTACGTCTCAGACTTCAGACTAGCTGCAGCCAAAGCAGGATTCACCGAAACCGACTATACCCTTATCGACTATTTCATCAAAGGCCTCAACACACGCCTTGTAGAAATGGTTCTCTCCATGGAAACTCCGCCGAACGACCTTCCAGGATGGATTAAACACGCCAGCAAGTTTAACTCCCAGCTTCAACGCATCAAAAGCATCCAAGCCGGTTCCTCCTACCACTCTCACTCATGTCCTGCCCGCGACCCAAACGCCATGGACATAGACACCGTCCGACTCTCACCAATTGAACGTGCCCGCCACATGAAGGAGAACCGATGCTTCGTATGCCACAAAGTTGGATGCAGCACTAAAAATCATCCTCGCAAAAATTCGGATAGCCAACCAGCTCGTCCTCCCCGAAACCCCGCTCGCACCCGCGCCACTACAGTCGAACCTGTCACCCCACCACCACCACCTCCCTCTAATCGCACCAAGTTAGGAGAATGTGTGGACAGACTCGCCGCAAAAGGCATCAGCAAGGATGAGATGCTTCGAATTCTCGAAATCTCGTATTCAGATGAACCAACCGTCGAAGAAGGAGACGCCCAAATATCTGCCGTTGTCCTCGAACGCGCTGACAAGATTCAGTCGGATTTTTAGCAAGGAGGAAAGTCTCGACGTCTTTCCCTCCTCATACTCTAGCTCCAGTGTATATATCGAACCCTTGTGCCAAAGCAATTGAATTGCAAGTTTTGTTATTACCATTCGAGGGAGCACAAACCATCGACGTGCGCGCGCTGGTTGACAGCGGCGCGATGGGAAACTTTGTAGATCGAGACCTCGTCAAGAGAAGGGGATGGACCATGGAACCTCTAAAGACCCCATTACGCGCATACAATGTGGACGGAAGCCACAACGAAGCAGGAGTGCTGTGGCACAAAGTCTCCCTCCTCCTACGGATTGGAGAAACCGAAGAACAACGGGACTTCTTCGTGTTAAACTGTGGAAAAGAAAACGTCATCTTGGGAATGCCCTGGCTCAGGGATGTTAACCCACTCAT
>JBBPOE010000748.1:0-14095 GCA_038091295.1 Tylopilus felleus | reverse complement strand
CTTTGCAAGCGATCAGGTAGGTTGACATCGTCGAATTCAGGCCTAGCTGTTGTGAACATGTATAAGCCTGCATGTGTCGTAGCTTACTGTATATCGACCATCGCGTCGACCTGGGGAAGCAGTTTCTCATCCATGTCAAGAGGAGCATATGGCAAGGCGTTTTCCTTACATTTCAGTCATTTGGATGTTAATGCCTAGGAACGAAAGGTTTTAGCTTGAGTCTATGGTGATGTAGGTGGTTTATCAAACGAAGAGAACGCACCTGTCGACAGAGATCGTTGGAAATTCTCCTTCGCCCATTTTGTCAGTTTAGAGCGTCGACGAGCCATCCAACACGCCACATTTCGTACTGCATCTTGCTGTATCTTGTATCTCAATCAGTATCAGAAGAACCAAAGTCGGTGGTGCGTAGTAATACGCATGGATGGATTCGTCTTGAATAGGTCGTCAATGGAGCTGGAAGGTGAGTCTCCCAGGGCAGTTGAAGGCGTCTCGTGGACCGGTACTTGACTGACTCGTAGCACAACGCTCAGCCAGGTAAGAATGCCCTTAACAGCAACTCATGACAACGAGAACAGAGGGCGGTTCCATAGACATTTACAGCTTTGAGTTGGACAATCTTACACCCACATTAGTTTCGCAGGTAGGCAATGGTGAAACCAAGATATTTCCATACCAGCAGACTCTCATCGCTCGCAGCGTTCCAAATATATCATAAATCTCAAAAGAAGATGATTGGCAGCTTACTGCACCTCTCCGGCGGTGTCCAGGGTAGAACACGACATCGTGGAAATAACCGCTGGGGAAAATCTATTGAACGAGTGGTCGAGGGTCTAGTTTTGAACATCAGTGGTGAGCCTCTGCAGGCTTTACATCTGCTTCCAAGAAGGACAAGAATGCCTCTGTGCCACCTCCGACTTCCTCACCCGAGATACCGGCGGGCTTGATGGCCTCGACCTCTGCTTTCGTTGGCTCTGAAACGTCGTATGCGGCGAGGTCTGCTGCGAGGTCTGCAGGGAGAACTGGGGGTTTGGGCGCAGCAGGTGAGGTGAAACTCTTCACGTTTCCGATGTGGGCATCCAAGGCCTACAAAATCACGGTTCCAAATCAGAGATGAGTGATAAGCTGAACACGGACAGCATAAGGTGGTTTGTATGCTTTGAGTTCTCTGACATAGAGGTCCTGGACGAGGTCTAGAGCGTAAGGAATATGTCAATGTATGGTTGGATCGGCGAAATGCGGAAAGAGTACCTCGTCGCGTAGCAGAGGAAGAGAAGGCGCGTACACCGCGGGCACTTCGAGACTGCCGACGAGAACGACGATGAGCGCGACGAGTGAGTACGAGGAACAGCGCACTGACCACCTGAGCGAGGAGACGCAGCGAAGACATGACTGCAAAAGAGAGAACTGGAATATGTGTGACGTGACAAAGAGTGACACGAACCTAAGTCGTCTCCCTTCCACATCTACAATGCTTTCTGTTGCTACTCGCCGCGTACCCGCTACCATTGTCGCCCGTGCCGCCCTCGTCAGGACGTATACTTCCAGCGGCAACGAGGGCAGTGTCGCGCAAAGCAAGGAATTTGGGTGAGTGTTTTCACGGGGCTTGAGTGGGGTTACAGCTAATCAACTCTACAGAAAGAGGGAGAGGGCTCAGGAAGGTAAGCTTGAGTGACCGGCATAATTTTAGAGGTTTGACATGTTGCAGATGAATATGCACGGCGACATGATGCTGAGCTGCTGCGCAAGCTCAAGTCTGAGGTATGTCAACTCTGTTGTTCTCGTCATGAGCGACACTCAATGGCTTGTATAGATTGAAAAGAAGAAGAAAGAGCTTGTGCGTCGCAATTTTAGCCAACAGCTAAAACTATCTTACATTTGTGTCAAAGCATGCTAACGAGAGTTTACAGGCTGAGCTCGAGTCCAAAGTGAAGGGTGCAGAGTCCAAGTAGCAGTGTGCGCTCTACTGCCCGTGTTCATTAGCAATTGTTTCGCTCAGAATTCATGATTTTTGTGCTTGCTGTAACTTGGGTGTATGCCATCACTTGAAGAGTCGAGTAGAATGACTCAGTCCGACCCTTGCTTCGCCGTCCGGATAGCCATTGTACGTAGCGACGTGTTTCCTCTGGCATACGACCTGACCTTTGACCCAGGCTCTAACGGCTCTGAAACACAAGCCCAGAGATCGCTCGACGGCGTGTAAGTATCACCGACCCGAGTCTAGGCGCGGATACGACCGTTTCAAACAGCCTACCTACTAGATCTCCAGTCCCACTTTCCAGTCGCGACCAACCACAATGACAGTCAAGACTGGCGGACGTACGCGCTAGAGCTCGAGAAACAGCTTGCGACCCTCAAAGCCCAACGCGATGTTGATCAAGAATGTACGTGTCGACCACCCTCTCATGTTCGCTCACACGCGCCGAACACGCTCTAGTACTGTCAAAACTCCCTGTGGATGCGCCTCAGAGAGCGTCGACCTCAGATGCTCCACCTCCCAAGAAGAAGAGCAAAAAGAACCCCACAAAGGACCAACACGATCCCGAGTGGAACTGGGTCCAAAGTCGTGCGGGTAAGCTTCGAATGGCAAGGACGCGCACGCATATATCCTGACCTCGCGCATATAGACTGGTCCCGCTTTCTGTTGTGCCAATACCCTTCGTCGCCGTCCCTCGTTGCAGCGTATGCCTCTCTCAAAGGCGCCCTCGCTGCTCCCGATGTAGACCTCCTTTCGTGTGCATCCCGCCTCTCCGACGCGATTCTCCGCGCTCTCGATACCGTACACCTCTTCTTGTTCTCTCCCCCGAACCCGAGTCCGGACGCACAAATCCAACTCGCAATTGGGACACCCTTGCAACTCAAACCAGAGCATATAGACAGCACACGCATCGCGTTGGTGTCCCCGCTCCTTATGTACGTCCTCCGTACCGCCTTGCACACCCTCGTTCGTATCGCCCAGGACATCACCAAGTCAAAACGCCCGCGCCCGCGCCCACGGACGACCACCCCCGCCACCGCTGACGCGCACGCATACGTCGACAGGGTCCTCGACCACCTCCTTGAGTGCGTTCTCTTGCCGCTCTTACGTGCCATCACCGCTCTCTGTTCTGCGCGCCTCGCGCCCCTTGTATCGGCGCCGCTCAAGAAGGACAACAAGACTGGGCGGACCGTTGGGAAAGGCAAGGACAGGGGCTAGCGCACCAGCTCCGCCTCGGCCGCAGTCGATCCCCCGAAGAAGACTGACGTCCGCACCGACGTGTTTGCCCTCATCGGCACATCGCTTGGGGCGCTGGACGCAATCCCGCTCCTGGCCCGTCCCACCTGCCCAGGCGCGAGTGCCGACGGCATTGGGATCGCAAGCGGTGTCAGAGACCGACTCGGTCTCGAGACTATCCGCGAGCTCGAGGCCCTATACGTGATTCCACCCCTACCCCCTCGATCCCCCGCTGCCCCACCGAGCTCGCTCCCGCCGTCCTCCCAAGCACCACCGACGACGCCTTTGGAGCCACCCCCGCTCTCACTCTCTGCCCCATCTCCCTCCCTGTCCCAGCCCCGATCCCGAACGACACAGTCACGCGCGCTCACAGAGTCGTCGCGCGCACAACGGCTAGAAAGACTCGCAGGCACACGAGCAGAGCGCGTCCGCGCGCTCGCGACGAGGGACGCAGGCTGGTTCCTCGCGAGCACGCTCAGCCTGTGCGTCGCCGCTGGGCGGGGCGGTGGTACCGGCGGACTCCTCAGAAAAGCACTCCTCGATCGCATCGGGAGACTCGTGCAATCTGTGCCGGTTGGTGCCGGCTTGAACGTCTCGGACGGCCCGGGTCAGCAACCGGGCAATCCTAGCGCCAGCGACGCGCTCCACGAGGCTCATGCCGTGGTCCATCGAAACGCGACCGATCCCAACAAGTTCACCCTCGACCCAGTCTGTCAAAACATGCTGTTGGCCATTTGCGAACGTGCCATGAGCGACCTTCTATCGTCTTAGACCATCTTTCGGTTTCAGTCCCGATACATGAGTTGTTGACCGTCAAATGTCTATGTTCTATGTACGCTGATACATGTAAAGGACTAGTGATGCGTTACAATATGGATAGATATACGTGCGAAGCGTAGTGATGGTAACCTAGGATAGCATGGGATGATTGTGCGAATGGCCTTGACCAGAAGCCGAAAACAGAGGGAGCGAGACTGCGTTGATGCCAGTGAAACGGAGGCAGGCGAACGACGAAATAATACCACGACTCGCTACGAGAAAAAGTACAACGATTTGCGGATCGTCTCCACATCGAACGTGCCCTTTTCAGGATGTGGCGGGATCAAGTGTGCAAGCTTGATAAACTTGTTCTTGAACGCCGCCGGCACGTCGCCATGCGCTTCCTCGCTCTCCGCGTCGTCGTCCAGCTCTACCAGGATGCGTTTCTGGCTCGAACCCCGTGGACGACCTCGAGGGCGCTTGGCAGGCGCCGCAGCCGCCTCGTCGTTCACGCTGATGGTCGAGATGGAGCTCGCCTCGGCGTCGGTGACGTCCAGCAAACTACCGACCGCTTCGATCTCTCGCTCGAGCTCCGCAGCGAGGTCCCTGCTTGCCGAAATCCGACAACCCGCGTCCAAGAGCATCTTGAGAATCGACTCCTTTCGGATCGCCGATAGCGGTACAAAGTGGTTGGCGTAGCGTTCCCGGAACTGTCGGCGTTACGTTGAGTGCCTAGGGAGAAGAAACAGGATGGGACAACGCTCACCTCGGCTTCGAGTTTACGGAGGATGTCGGAAGAGTGGAGAGCGATGAACGTGTCTCGGATGACTTCCGACATCTGGTCGATGCTGGATGCATGCGTCCAGTAAGAGTCATGCACAGACGCAAACGTAATGTCGCGCGTCTTTAGAAGCCTATCAGTCGTCTCTCACCCACGACGTCCAACAAAAACACTCACCCTGCACTCTAGCGCGGTCAACATCATATGCGTAGCATCCAGAGAATGAATGAAGTTGGGCGGGAACGCAGAAGCTTGCTTGATGCCATTGACGGTAGCGGGAGCAGCAGGATCTGAGATGTAAACCGTCTGCAACGACGTCATGATTTGCTTGCGCTTCGCCTTGCGATACGGCTGCACGATCGGCAGTCCCAACGGCGTCGTCCACACCACCGTCGCCATCTGCTCCTTCCGTATGCGGGCCTCCACCGCATCCGCCTTGGCGTTGGCGTGTTGGGGTTTGAGGATCTCGGGGAGACGTTCTTTAGGAACGCCTTTGGTGATCAGTTTGGCGCAGAGGTTGAGCCAGTTTTGGATAGCTTTAGCACCCGAGAAGAGGTCGCCAATACAGTGGAGGACGTTCTTTGCAAGGTAGGCAGAAGCTCCCCAACAATGTTCTTGAGGTATGTCCCCCCTATCTTTTAGCTGCTTCTCGATCTGGTCGCGAGCCCCGATATAGGTGACGCCGTACACGGTCGTCATGACCTTTAGAGGGTCAACAATCAATATTCGACGACGTGGAGTAAATATGCGGAGTACACACCGTTTGCTTGACCACTTTGCGAGAAATTTTTCCAAGGAGGAGCTGAGCCATCTTCTCGCCATTCTCAGCGTCCCTCTGTACAATCTTCTCGACCATGTTGGCAACATAGGTGTACACGTCCGATGGTCGGTCGGTAACTGCCAGATTGACTTGCGCAGCACCCTTGCCATCGCCTCCAAGGGCAGCATAGTGTTGCAGGCCATTGCACGTGCCGTCCTGGTGGACGGGAAGCGTCGACAGGTATGCATGCGGGTCGGTCGACTCAAGAGCGGCACGGAGCTCCATGCAGGTGGCAAGGCATTGCCATGGATCGTCTGCCTTGGTCCACCAACGCCGACCCTGTCCAGAAATCAGAAAAAGATAGCAGGGACGAGTAAACCAACGCACCTCCAGGGGATTCTCGGCACTATCATAGATATCGTCAAGGTGGTTCATCACGAATGCCACACGTTCGTCGAAACTGCCCTTGTCGAACCCGTACAGGTTGGCAAGATGAATCTTCAGCCAACGGAGACCACGTTCGCCGAGAGGTTTCGCTTCCGCAAACATCAAAAGGCCACGGGCCAGGTCATCGCCGATGTGACTCAAGTGAGGAGGAATGGGATACGCTCGTCCCCGAAAGTCAAGGTTATGCGGAAGGTAGAACGTGTCTCCCAAGAACTAACATTTGATCAATCAATAGTGGCCCAATGTACGTGCAAGACGCTTACAGCACGGGAAATCTCGATCTTGTAGTTGACGCTGCAGCGCTCGGAGTGGTTGTTGGCTTTATCCTGGACATGACTCTTGAGACGTTGACTGTATATGGATTTTGCTTGTACGTCGGTGTCGTAGTTCTCCGGTTTCTCGGGTTCGACCTTGTCGTATACTGCAGGAGGGATCTTGCAGAGCCTTTCCCCGGAGTTCCAAACTTGGAGAACGATATCAAAGACTTTGGGATTGATTTGCCAAGGTGTACTGCCCAGGACGTCCAGGCCAGCATATACGAGTTCGAGATTGCCCAAAGACGAAGCATGGTGGAGATAGCTCTGTTGCTCTTGACAGTCTTTGAAACGCATGACTGAAGCTAAATGGTCATGTCAGCGAGCCTGCCTTGCGTGACAATAAAGATACCAACTCTTGTTATAAATGTACCCGCCCTGGTCAGGAGCGAGCCACGCCTTGGGCTTAATAAGCATGGGAAGGTGGCGAGGATGAAGTGTTTCGCGTAGAGGGTCCTTGGCAAGCCGGTCGGCGACAACAGGATTCAATCGGATGACACCCAATTTTTGACCACGAACGTATTCGTATGCATGGTAGAACGCGGGCTGCGTCTCCTTCCTGCAAACAAAAATTAGCCCCCCCAAGAAAACAAGAGGACGGGAACTACACCTACAATTCCTCACCGGTCCGTTTGTGGATTGCCGTGCGTTCGACAGTAGCAACGTCCATCAAACAGTCAACGAGGATACTTCCCACCCGCACACGCAACAGCTGCGTCCATTCAGTCGTCCATTCCTCGTTATCCTGGATATACTTGGCTGCCGTGACTCGTCGTGCGTGCAGGTCCCTATAGCCTAGGCCCGTGAAAAAACTATGGTCACCGACGCGATGCAATGAAGGTATCGCGATGTTGTTGCGCTTGCACATCTGAGCTTTGTACTCGTTCTCCACCGCACGCCCAACAGTGAGGAGAGCGCGAGCTAGCTTCATCCCGTCGGCGATACCACCAGTACTGTTCAATCGCATCACCTCGAGGATGGTAATGAGCGAGAGCGTTTCAGGTTTCACCAGCGACAAGAATGGACCCAAACGAGTAGTTTTTTCTAATACCTGGTGTTAAGCTTTGTTTGTCGTCACCACAAATCAGCACGTACCTCGAGTTTGCTTAGCCTCAGCAGTAATGATGTCCCCAATCTCGGTTTCCAAGCGAGCACGGAGCTTCTGGTGCCAATCCCACATCCATCTTTGAAGGTCCGCGCGTCGAAGCCCCACATCCACATGACCCAGACCTATCTCGTCGAAGACTTTAGCTTCGTGTTTGAGTCTCTGCACGGCGACATCATAGACAGACGCCTCGAGTAGTTTTTGGCGGGCAGCGACATCTTCGGGGAGAACGCGACGAGCAAGGGTAACCTGCGCGAGATGCTTGCGTAGATTGTCCAAATTGAACGGGATCTCTTCTACCGGGGCTGAGCGAACAACGTTGCCGTTCTCATCGACAATCTCTTGAGTCACAACCTGTCATAGGATCAATTTGAATGAACGTAACCGATATCGAGTAACCAACTGACCGCAAGCTTCTTGACTGGTATTACCTCTGGCACATCTTTTAACGGGTCAAAATGACCAGTCCCCATAGCTTCCACTTGGCCTAGTTCGGCTATGACCCGTGACATGTTCGACTCTATTGCCGCCTTGGACAGTAACCGGATGACTTCAGATGCCTCTTGAGACGAGGTAAAGACGCGATCGGAAATGACGTCTTGAATGGATATTGCACGTGCGGTGAGTCTGCTGAGCAGCTTCCCCGGCGTCGGCGCCTCAGTCGCATCATTAGGGTCGGCGCTGAGTCTACGGCCAGTGGTAAGACACGTAGTCATGTAACACAACCGTCCATCTTACCTTAGCCGTGCAAGAAGCATGATTGCATAGGTCTGCGGGGTCGGATGGACATTTTCCGACCCGCTTTCCATGGCTTCATATAAAGACCATGCCTCCTCGACCCACAAGTCTCCATCGTTTGGCTCCTTTATGGACGCCATTTCGACATAGGCCTCCAAGAAAGAGTTGTATATCCGAGCCTCTAGGAGGGATTCGGCCGAGGTAGTCTTTCGTAGTCGCTCGAAAATTTGTTTTGCGCGAGGCACGTCGTAGAGATTGTACAGACACGCGTCCATGACGGCCAGCTGGTCTTGGGTGGGTGAGTCCGGGAAGAAATAGGTGCTGAGTGGGGTGGAAATGGAGTGATCGGGGAGAGGGGTTGGTAGAATTGTATATGGAACGCGACGGTGCAAGAATCCGCGCATGTCATTGACGAAAGAGATGCCGTCCTCTGTCAACGGGTCCTTTTGAGTTGTAAAGTGAAACGTGTCCGGATGAGGGACCTGGAGCTGAGCGAATGCAGTGGCCGGGGCATTGGCCTTCTTGGACGGGGACGAATAAAGTCGCGCTGGTCGTGGAAGACGCTGCCGCGAGTACGACACCAAAGTCGTCTCCAGCCTGCGAGCAGAGTTTCGAGGTATCATCCGGGTACAGCGTTGTCACCACTGTCGTCGTCGTTGTCGGTCTCGTTCTACTCGCACGACCAGCTCTAAGCGAAAAAAACGTTGGTAGGACTGAAGGGGATCCTTTGACGGCTCAATTTCCCACGTGATCGCTAAGACACTCGCTCAGCACACCGTGCGACCGAGTAGTAACACACTCATCTCTATTCCTTTCGTCCTAAACATTCGTTCCTAAGCATTAACATCCAAACGACTTAAATGTAAGGAAGAACACGTTGCCATTCGCGGACTATCTAACGTGAGCTACCAGAGAACGGTGTATACGCTCCTCTTGACATGGATGAGAACTTGCCTCCCCAGGTCGGCACGATGGTCGATATACCAAGCAAGCTACGATATATGCAGTCTCATACATATTGGTTTATAATAGCTAGGCCTGAATTTAACGATGTCAACCTGCTCCAAGGACGTCTCGACCTAGGAATGCTATTGTCAACGCGACGTCTGGGCTGATCGTTGGAGCTGGTACCTTCGTCCCAACAGACGCCCTATACGTTGACATGGGGAATCCTGGACTGGTCTATGGTGAAACGTTTGTGTTCCGAAAGCACTTGTTTCAACGGGGTAAGCATGACGCCGCTTTCCCATCAAACCAAGTATCGGACGAAGTCATTGTCATTCTCACAGAGTGTCTATCTATTTGCCATGGGCCTTTGGCAGGTCCCTACGTATGCAGTTGCGCAGGGTATCATTGCACGTGAGCCCCACTTGTTCTTCACGAAGGGTGCGTGACAGACAGTCGTGCTAGCCGAGAAGCGTAGGCTTCCACCTGCCTACATTGCTAAGTTACTCTTACTATATATCTAGGTTTCCCTCAACCAGACCCGGATGGCTCTACTCATCTTCGCCTTGTTCTCCCGGAGGCGCAAGTTGCGTTCCGGCGTCATTACAACCCAGCCTGCCTTGTCTCATCGTGAGATGGATGCTGAGCAGTCCTCGTTTCTTTTCGCCCTACATACACATCGCACTGATATTGATACCTCCTCCATCCATCATCGCCGTCTTCGGCGGAGGATCATATCTTGTAACATGACTCTAGCATTTATCATAAAACCTATGCACGTGTGGGTCGCCTTCGGATCTTCGGAAGAAGAATGAGGACACCGCCGCAATGCTATCTGGCGAGTTTGATCGTGTTTTCTGATTCAACTGACTTTTGACACATGGCAGCATTGAAGTGATGATCTTGGCCACCGTCAGTCTGATGCTTTGACTAGCAGGTGAGAACCATCAGAAGCGGATTCACCAGATGATCTAAACGCCGCATTGCAGGTGTTGATGATCATGGTTTAAACCACCGCTGGTAACAACCACTGGCGAGTGGTTCTCTTCATCCCTTGCGCAGTTCTGCCACTGATTGGCCATATCGCATTGATCAATGAGGGTGAGTTCTTTGTAATTTGGCGGCAGGGCAATGCGCATTATTGCGTTGCTCACGATGGGCCCCTGACAGATAGCTGCGAACCGTATGCTTCCACCTGGCTACTTCCCTCGGCCATCCTTACTATCTAGGTTCCCTCAGCTGAGCTCGGATGGCTTCAGTTATTCTCTTCTTCTGCCGCCGTGTCCGAGTTATCGCCACATGGACGCTGAGCGGTGCCCATTTTTCTCACGCTACGTACACGGCGTCGCACCGATAATTGATATCTCCTCCGTCCATCATCATCCCCCTCGATGGAGCATCGTATGTCTTTGGCATTTATCGCAAATCCTATACATGTCCGCTTCGTGTTCGGATCTTGGAGGGAAGAACGAGGACATCGCCGCGACACTTCTATCTGTAAAAAGGTTTGATCGCCCTCCCTGATTTGATTGATTGTTCATACATGGTAAGACTGATGTGATGGTCTTGGACGCTGTCAGTCTCTGAAGGCATGACGCTTCGATTCGCAGGTGATCATGTATCCGACCCTGTGTCATACTGGCCCATCGCGCGCCGTAATACGCCTCTTGATAACCCCAGATTAAATTGCCGCTGGTCACTGGCACTTCCGGATGGTTCTGTGTGATTTGCGGCGGGATAATGCTGATTTTCGTCTATTTGTTTAGTTGCTGCAGCATTGCCCCGACCTTCCACAGCACACTTCCATCAATTCAAGCAATGCGCTGTTCGATAAGCTTGTTCGTCAACCTTCGGATTGAGCTCAGACTCAAGGACGATTGAAATTGGATGCATATCGACCAGCTCCCCGTGGGGTGGGTATGCAGGCGCAGGTTGCGTTACGGCGTTATTGCAACCTAGCTTGCCTTGTATCATTGTAAGATGGGCGCTGAGCGGCCCTCATTCTTTTCGCCGTTCGTACACGGTATCGCACTGATATTGATACCTCCTCCCTCAGTCATCGCCATCTTCGGCAGAGGATCGTATCTTGTAACATGAGTCTGGCGATCATAAAGCACGTGTGCCTGTGCGCCGTCTTCGGATCTTCGAGGGAAGAAGAATGAGGACACCGCCGCAATGCTATCTGGCGAGTTTGATCGTGTTCTCTGATTCGACTGACTTTTGACACATGGCAGCATTGAAGTGATGATCTTGGCCACCATCAGTCTGATGCTTCGACTAGCAGGTGATCATATCTGAGAACCATCAGAAGTGGCTTCACCAGATGATGTAAACACCACATTGCAGGTATTGATGATCATGGTTTAAATCACTGCTGGTAACAGCCACTGGTGAGTAATTTTCTCTTCATCTCTTCCGCAGTTCTGCCACTGATCGGCCATATCAAATTGATTGATGAGGGGGAGTTCTTTGTGATTAGTGGCAGGGCAATGCTGATTTTCACTCACTAGTCAACACACTGGCTAGAATATATAAGTACCAAGAGATTTAACCTTCCTCTCCTCATCCTAAAATCCTTGCTGTCTGCAATCAATCTGACACTGCTGATCATCCTGCACTTGCCATGTCCTCTACTTTGCAGAATGTTTTGGAGATACTTCAGTGGAACAACTATACATCTTGTATGCTAAACCACATCTTTGTTATCAATTGATCTTATAGATCAACACAGTGGTAACAATCACTGCTGTCATATATGATTATTGTGAGTGGCTGTCTTGTGCATAATTTCAAAGAAATGACCATCATGTTCCTACCCCTGTAGTGCTTGTCTTCACAAGAGAGGTAATTTTATTCTGCTCTGTGTATTTGACTTGTTGGCTAATAATATTCTAAAGGTGAACTATGTTTGGGTGAGCAAGTACCAATATTACTGTAAGCAGGTACCAAGTTGCTCATAGTTTTGCAGCACAGACCCTGGACATGGGTCTCTACACTGTTTGTTGTGGTCTGTATAGTACACCTCAGAAGTCACTTCATTGCATACATTTTGAACTGATGATTTTGTAGATCCGTTATATTGGTCTTTCTTATACTATGTAGGTTTATTGCTGCTGAAATGCATGTCAAATTGACTAATAAATGAAACTGTGCTCACAAGTCTTACAGCCCTTTGTATGTTCTAAGTCAATTAAACTGAAGTTAACAAAGTTAATTGGATGTCTTTCCAGGGGGTTCTGCCTTTCTACCTGGTACTGCAGAGGTGATTTTTTCTACTTTGTACCTTGTCTATTACTTATGTATAATTGTTTATTGGTAGATGTGTGTCTACAATATGTTTTTGATCAACAACTCTATTGATCATGTTTCATAGATGTAAGTACATGAATTCACTGCCCTCTACAAAAGCATGGAACATTCTAAAGGTGTGGTAACCCTTCAAATCACTGTTTGGGTGGAAGCAATATTCATTGCTGCTGCTGATTGTAAGTTGCCATGTATCCTCATTCCATTTTTGCTCATCATGGTCTCAAACTATAGTAATGATGATCTTACGTGTATATGCAATGTGGAGTCAATCCAAGAGGATTCTTTATATCCTCTTGCTCATCTATGTACCACAGGTCATTGTGTCCATTGTTTTCACAGGTGTTTTTGACAGTCCCAACACATATACATCAGGTATGTCTTGAGCTGAATTGGACAAATTGCCACAACCTAACATTCCTTTGCTGCTCTTTTATTCAGTCACAACTGCTCAAATTGGCAATTTCAACACTTGTGCTCTCACAATCAATAATATCTCACTGATATTCACAACTCACTGGGTTGCTGCAATACTGCGATCTGTTCTGAGTGTTGTACTTTTAATGCTTGCAGTCATTCAAACCATGAAGCAGTCAGTTGATATGTTCAAAGCAACCAAGCAATGGCAGCCTAATAAATACATGCAACAACTAGTCACAGATGGGATTCTTTACTTCCTTGTGTACGCCTCCCTCTTTTATTTCCATTCATTTCCAATATGTCCTGTTGCTCATATTTCTTTCAATTGTCTGCACAAAAAGCTGACCACATTGATCCTTAGATATGTGTTTTACAACATCACTATCGTAGGGGAAAATGCATCAACTTCATATGATATTGTATGGAACATCATGTACATGGTTTCCTACACAGTCTTAATCCCAACAATGCCTCGGTTCATCATCAGCATGCGAGAGCTGTATGACCGCGACTGCTCTAGCCGGTGGAAGGGGATTGACTCCGGATTCGGCATTTTGTCACAGCCCACTGCCAGTCCAAATGGGGTCATGTCTGCGATTGCGTTCGCAGATGTCAATATCCATCAGGGAGAAAGCCAGGGAGGTGAAGGTGGTGCGGACGACCCGGAGGTGATTCGACTCGAGATGCTGGGAGATGGGGCACATCAGCTGGCGGAAGGTGAGGCGGAAAACTCGCAGGCAATTGGAGCGGAAGATCGTGCGGGACACGTTTGACTGGGGGTGTTCTGCGTAGAAAGTGGGGGAAGGATGGCTAGTAGAGCTTTGAACGTGAAGGATGACTCGGAATATTTATGTCACCTGTCTGTATGTGCGTTCTGTGTGTAACATGTACTAGAAATCGACTTGGGAAACGTCTCCTCTGGCTGTCCGTTTGATCTATATTTTTCAGCGACACAACGCGGATCTTCGAGGGAATAAGAACGTGGACACCATCACGACCCAGTCCATCCTCAGTTCTTGGCAAATTTGATGGCCTTCTTGGTTTGATCAGTTTTTCACGAACGGCATAAGTGGGCCCGGGCGACAATTGGACACACTGGCAGTCAATTTCTGACGCTTCAATTGGCATATCTATGAAACACATGCCCGTTATCGTTGTCACTGTTGGTGCGCACTTTGTTAATTCCTGGACCCTTTAGGGTTCAGGTTTTTCGACATGGACGGATGTGTTTGTGCGGATTTCGGAAATCGTGAGAACGACTGACGACGATGGCGTGTTTTTGGTTCTTGTTATCGGGACACCTTCT
>JBBPOE010000747.1:0-14126 GCA_038091295.1 Tylopilus felleus | reverse complement strand
ACATCATTGCAAGTGTCGTATATCTTACAGCCCATCGCATATCTAACTCCGGTCATGTTTTTACATAGGATTCGATCCCGTTGTCACGTCTACACCCCACTCTCCATGAACCAGACATTCAGACTGGAGATGCTGCGTTCAAGTCATGGATGCGTGACGAACTCGCGAACGCCGAAGCGTCACTGACCGTAGCAATACCTACGTCTCTCAACTCTGGTCACCACGTGCTTGCTAGTCGTGCTCTCGTCAGAGCTCGTTTGCGAGAGTGGGACCCAGCAATCGCTGATGCCAAAAAGGTCTTGTTTTCTTTTCCCCTCTCACACGATGGTGCTGACGCTACTTTACACACAGTCCATCAAAATGAAGCCATCCGTCATTGGTTATATTGCAAAGAGTGTAGTGCTTGTCGGCATGGGAAAAAGCACAAGTCATATCGGGCGTGCGACATCGCGTTCGAGCGTTTCCATTCGAATCATGTCACCTTTCTCATTCTGATGAAGGTGAGTATCCATCTTCTGAGACTCGTCATCCCGTTCAGTTGTTCCTTATGGCTTAGGCTATTATTGTATTTATGGCCGGAGAGCATGCCGATGCGATATCACGCGTTAACGACCTCATTGCTAATGTTCGCTTCAACTCGATATGTTACGTGGTGCAGGTACGTGCACGACGCGTTGCCGCGCGACGAGTATTGCCACTAAATTTCCAATAGGCGCAGATGTATCTCCTCCTTGGGAACTCCCAGATCGAACGCAACGATTATGAGGGTGCGATATGTTCATACGAGCGTGCACGAGCCAACATGCGGCACCACACCAGTCGATCGCTCTCGGTAATCTCATTGGTAAACCTCTTGAAGGCTTATCCGTGTCGAAGCCGTTCAATGTCTGGCAGATATCCCGATGGAAATTCAACGAGCTTGGCATCACCATTCAACAGCGCCTCTGTGAAGCCCTACGTGCAGCGGGTCGCGCAAACGATGCAAGCGAATATTTTCTTGACTTTGTAAATAGTCTTGATGAAACGGTCTACGCGAGTCCATCTATCACTGAGTGGATTTCTTGTGAACTTACATCCTAAAACGTGTATCACCATATGGATGTTTACTTTGTTTAGTGCCCAATACATTGATTTCCGACTTGAACCTGAAGGCGTGTAATGTTACTTATCGTAACCCAGCTTGCTAAGGAACGGTCACAGCACCCGTCAATTAATTTTCGATCGCGAATTACAATTTAATATCAAATTGAATTTCATCGGGGAAATTCGAGTTATCTGATTGGACAGAAGTCACGAGACCCTGCGAATCTGCTCACCCCGACGAATTTTACCAGACCGTCTACCAACGGCTCGATCATCGGAGTCGATGTACAGCTTGCCTCTTAATGCCTCTTTTAGACGGGCTGGTCACCAGACTACTCATTGCTAGTGTTCGCTTCAACGTGGTGCAGGTAAGTGCACGACAGGTTGCCGCGTGATGACTATTGCCATTAAATTTCCGATAGGCCCAGAATCAGGCCCCAGATGTATCTTCGCAACGATCATGAGGGTGCGATACATTCGTACGAGTGTGCATGAGCGTGATGGGACTCGGACCAGGAGGCAAGTCTGACAAGCACCTGGTCCACTTGCAGCATGATGAGACAAATCATCGCCATTCCGTTCGTTTACCTCAGGACCTGCTCGCCCTCTGCTTACACCGCTGCGATCTCAGTTCCGCCGCAATTGCAATTGCCACATCTCCTGATTTTGGCTCCTTGGTGCAGACGGGCAAGGACCAAGCAGTCATACGATTGTGGCACTGTAAGCTAGTCCTCCCCACCCTCGTGACGGTGCTTGGGATTGTCACTGACCCGTGACTTTCCGCCGCCCAGCGGTCCCTGTCTCGTGACACAAGTGTAAGTGGATCATTTGCGCATTTCATACCACCCGCATAACAGATTACTCGCAGTTCACGCGATTCTGCCGGAGCCCCCAAAACCAATGACTCATAAGATTGAAGCGGTATGTCGAGATATATATTGGGATTACTGGATGTTCTCTCCTAAGGAGTCCGCAGCTGGTTTTCTATTCCAAGTTCTGTACCGAACGACATATGACGTTGTGGCGCTCGTGCTGTTGATCGCTTCTCCATGTGATTCGATCCCGTACCTCAATCGAGACCTGACGTCAGGGGCCACTTCTCGGCTGATTGGTCTGGTGAGTACAACTTGAACCATTGTACTGTGTAGATCGGTCCGTTAGTCCCGCCATAACTGAACTGAATCCCCAGGTATAAAAGATGGTTCGTGAGTGCTGACCTCTTCAGCCTCCCGCTTCACTTGCAACATCCTCACTCCGTCTCTCGCTATGTTCCAGTCTGTCATATTTACTCTCCTGAGCGTCCTCTATCTCTCGGTGCTCGTAACACCAATGCCGACTAATACATCTCTCGACGCACTAACACACCGCGGAAAGGCACGTTGACTTCTCGACTCCATTCATGTCCCGAGACTGACAACTGGTACTAGGGAACATACTTTGAAGTCGGCTTGGGTGCGTGTGGTGACGTGGACGTGGACACCGAACATATTGTCGCCCTTTCATTTCCGTTGTTTGGTCCGGGATATCCAGGCGAACACTGTGGCAAAGTAAGCACTCTATCATGATGGGTAACATCGACATCTCATTTCGTGCTGCAGTGGGTCGCAATCACTGCAAATGGAGTGACAGCGTACGGCAAGGTACATGATAAATGCAGGGCCTGTGGCATGTATGATCTTGGTATGTTCATGCCCCATATATTTTTCGCCCGAATGCAGTCTCATTGATGTCCAAGATATGTCACCAAGTCTCTTCACGGTGTTTGACCCTCTTCCCATTGGTGTTGTGCCCATCACCTGGCACTTCATCTGAGAAACGGTTTCTCTGAGTGCATCAATTCACACGTGTTGTAAAAACAAGGCTCTTGAAGCATTGCATATGGCTATGGTTACGGATCTAAACATTTTCATGACCGCTTGTTTGTACTATAAGGGGGAAAGGATCAAAGAAAGCAGAAAGTAAAGTAAAAAGAGACTCGGATATGTAGAATTATGTCACATATGTTAGATGTCGGTTCAACAACGGATATCATGACTCTTCCGTGCGGAACAAGCTGAATCATTGATGGGCTTACAAAAGTACTGAGACTTGGTTCTGGAGTAGTCTTCGGATGTCAACCTAGTAGTCCAAGCCTTCGCCTCATGGCAAAATCTAACGACAGTTCAACGACGATGTTCATCAGGTTTTCGAATCTCTGTTCAAGTCTGCCTACCATGTCGGCGAGGTGACTTAGGTGGGTGCACTGCGTTTTGTTATGACCGCGTGTTTCCTACTATGTAGTGTTATTATGATTGTTACTAGGTGTATGGCCGATTCTCGGCAGAAACCTCGGTTAAGTCGAGCACATGCGAGAGACCGTAGTCTCAACACGTTCTATAAGAATACTCAGTGACCGTCCTCACCCTTGGGATCGTTGTCTGCGCGTTTTCAACCATGGGCGCCACCCCTCGTCAATTCGCTGGCCCTCTGTCTGGCCCTCGCTCATGTCGACGCACTTCGCGTCGGGACCCTGGTATCGAGGCCAGCTCGGATTGCGGAGTCCTAACCTGAAACGTTGTTTCCGAAGATTGGATATTGAGTATAGGCACGCATCTGAGCAGAACAGGTGCCTACCTCTTGAGATGGCAGCTCTGGAGTATATGTAGATCTCCCCCAGTTTTGAATTTGAAAAATAACCTCGGACCTCCGAGAAGCGCTCTCCAGGCACAGCAAATGACATCGTGCCGTCAAAACTGAGTGCTGAGGCATATACCGGGACCGAGAATGAAATGCTGCAAACATTGAATGACCAAAACAGGGCGGAAAGAATAAAGGGGATCCAGAACAAGGGTCGAGAATAAACAGATACTCCCCCACAACCCTTCCGAGTCAAAAGTCGAGAAACCGAGGGTAAATCACCCACCCATTTTGAACTCGACCATGAACTGAACCTAGATCAAAACCCAAATACTTACTTACCTAAGCCAAGACACAATACATCATCGAGCTTAGCCGTGCTGTCCAATGCTGAGCGTCGTCCCGAATGTTGACATGTTATGACACGCTGTCAGCCTGCGGCACGACTCATAACCTTAAGATCGCATGGTTCTTGCTAACTGGCAGCCACTGTGTCAGCTGTATATCAAAGGTAGATGCTGGATCACTGACTGTGCGTCCACTGCCCATGCGTTTCTGTAAACTTTGAGGACAGACATCGACATGGCTGTAGACTGCTAAGCAGCAGTGCTCAATGCCAAGTTGCAAGATCGCGTCGTACGTTACTCGGATTTCACGCATATGCGCAACAAGCCGGCGAGGGAAAGCGGAAATCACCAGCGCCTGAGTTACAGACGCTTGCAGTGCGAATTTGACGTGGAGTCAGTGCGGTGGCAATAGTGACATAGTTCCATCCGACTCCGGATTGGAGCGAGGGTCGTACACGTGACACGTCTCGAATAGCAGGATGGTCGCAGAGACGTGCTTCAAGCTTCAAAGCTTCAAGATCCACTGTACCGTATGCAGAGCCACGTGCAAGCCCGGGTGTTACTATGGCTCAGGCGGTTGTCGAAGTCGCTGCCAGTCTTCCGGGAATGTCCAAGATTAGTCTACAGACGAATTTATAGACCACTCTTCCGACGAATCTCTGCGGTAAGTTGTCAGTAACCATTCTCACTCTCATGCTAGAACTATCGACGATCGCTCATTTGGTACGTATGATTCACAAACACTCGGTGCGTCGTTCCGCCGGCAGGGAAACTGGTAACTCACCATGACAGGTATCATCATCAATGTTTCAACTCAGAGTTCCTATGACGAAATTGATTGATGACACTCTGGCAGTTCAACATACATATAGCAGTCAGGTCCAGGTACTCACGCATCTGCTTTGCAGTGGGCCTCTAGGTATAAAAGAGACCCCTGCCGCACTTCTAGTGGCATCTAACACTACTCTCAGCTCATTCCTTCTCTTATCATGCGTTATTTCACCATCTTCACTGTGTTGATCGTCCTTTTTCTCTCGGTGCTCGTAGCACCAATGCCGTCTGATAAACGCGGCGGACAAACATACGCTGCAGAAGTACGTCAACTTCTCGCCTCCTTTATATCTCAATGCTGACAATTCGCTACTTAGGCAAGATCGACAGATGCTTCAATAGGTAGCTGTGGCATCACTACTGACCGAGGGGTTTCCCTTTCAAGCAAATATTTTCGCCCAGAGTATTGTGGCAGGGTGGGTGCGCTTTTATAATTAAGTTATACTGGACTCTCACCTCGGTCCCCAGAATGTCCTCATCCGCACGAATGGGCACACAGTAACTGGCGTGGTTTTTGATGAATGTGGGACGTGTGTCGCGGATAGTTTATGTATGTCTATGTTGAACTCTTATTCCAGACTCTCTTTCTGATCAATTTCCAGTGTTGTCCACAAAGTTGATAGCGGAATTGTTTGCTGACGTCGTACACGCCGCACAAGAATTTGCGGTCACCTTCACCGTCGAAGGATGAACCTGTACGATGGTTTCCCTCCTGGGTGCATCCTTTCCCACGTATTCCGCCTTCCCCTCGAGGTCACGGATCTCGTCGGGGATGCATTAAATAATTTACTCTGTTCGTGCTAATCCACGTTGTCGTTGTCTTAGTGGTTAAGTGCCACACGGATTGTACGCAAAACCACCGTTATTTACATAAGTAAATAAAATCACGTGACTTGGCGTTGGATATCCGAGCACCGATACCCATGTGACTGAGAAAAGGTAGATGTTGCGCAGAATTGGCAGTCGCCTTCTTGGCGGGTCGACATCTTATCAGAGGCGCGCTTCTCCCCATCGATCATCATCTATACCAGGACTACTGGCACATCCCTCCCTTGACCGCTTCACAACTTGGAAAACAATGGCTTCACTCGCGGCTGAGCGATATTTGGCAGACAAGGATCCTCCAATTTGTAGAGTCGAGGTTGCCAAATCCTTCGCTCAACTCAGGTCCGTCACCACCTTTCATTCACGTTTATGTCCTGACAGAAAAATAGCGAAAAGGAGAAGTTATATGCACACTATATCGGTGAAGCATCCTGGGCTGGAGCTCGCATCATTCAAGGACAGTGGACGCCAGAAGCGACCAGTCTGTACGATCTCTTGATCCTAACTTTTAGCACCAACGGAAAGCTCGCCGATCTTGGCGCGTTACAAAACAAGTCTGGCGTGAGCCAGCAAACCTTTGAGGACCTCCTTCAGTACACTGTGCAGGTTCGCGCAAGCTCATCTTTTGCTTTGGATTTCCGTTTTCATCCACGCATATCACAGGTGTTGCACAATCTGGCGAACTACAAGAGCTTTGGCTTCACCAAGATCATTCCCCGCATCTCCGAGGACGACTTTGCTAAGGTTGTTGCAACCTCCTCAAACGCGTCTAATGCGGTCCCGCTCTTCGATCAAGTCAGTCATCCCGATTCTCTTTTGCTCTGAGCTGTGCGTAAACTTGAGTCAGCTCAAAGAGCATATATACTCAGTAACACCGGAGAATTCCTTGTCTATCGGAAAGCGGTCAGAGGGTCACGTATCTAACTACTACCTCGGTGAAGTGATTACGGATGACGAAGTCGCTGCTGTGCAAACTGCGGCTGAAAAGCTTGGGATTGACATCTTGAATACCCGGTAAAGGCCATCTTCTCCGAACGCCACGACGGGTAATTTATGTCGTAAAGTGTTCGCAAAAATGGTTCAGGCGACTTCACGCTCCTTGTCGCTTCAGTTCAGAAGCAACCTTCAACATCCCAAGAATTGACCCCACAGGGAAAACTGACAGTCGAATATGGCGACTTTTCGGAAGTGCTCACCAGGGTCGTTGCGGCCCTACAGGAGGTGAGTTCCATTGCCTTGTTATCATGCACGCAACTTACACAAGATGGGAACAGGCCAGGAAATACACGGAAAATGATAACCAGACTGCCATGTTGGATGGTTACATCAAATCGTAGGTTTCTTGCTTGTAATAACATTGGACGGGCATTGAGCCTTTGTAAAGCTTTGAGACAGGGTCCATCGAGGAGCACAAAAAAGGCTCAACCGCATGGGTCAAAGATATTGGACCTGTCGTGGAAAGTTACATCGGATTCATTGAGACTTATGTAGATCCCTACGGTGGTCGTGCCGAATGGGAAGGTTACTGTTCCGTATTGCTGATTTTATAACCAGTCTACTTAAAATTTGCTAGGTTTTACTGCCATCGTTGATAAAGCCCTCAGCGTCAAATACGATAAACTCGTCAACGATGCTCCTGAACTCATCAAAGTCCTTCCTTGGGGACCCGCATTCGAGGTAGATCAGTTCAAGAAACCAGACTTCACTGCCCTCGAAATTCTTCATTTCGCAACCGGAGGCAAGCTTCGTTTCCAGAACGAAGACAACCTACTTATACTTAATGGTTTGCAGGTATACCTGTTGGAATCAATGTTAGTGGTTTGACATTGCGCCCCTAACCGTCTAAACGACATCCTAGATTCCGAACTACTATTCAATCCGTGAATCTGTTGGATTCAAGAATGTCTCTCTTTCCGTAAGGTATCTCGCTCTTTGTTTAAAAATTGTCTAATTGCGCTTTGTTTTCGCGCAGAATATCCTTGCAGCGAAAGCTCCCAGTGAGTAATAAGCTCTCGCGTCATAGTTTCAATCGGGCACCATAGTCAATGCCTAACCATTGCGCATACCAGACGAGCAAGTGACGTTTATCCATGAGAGTGACCTTGGGCTGTACAACAAGTGGGATTCCCGTGCATTCGAGCTTCAAGTTGCGAATCACGAGCTCCTCGGTCACGGATCCGGCAAGTTATTTACGGAGAATCCGGATGGGACGTTCAATTTTGATCCTGAGGTGCCGTCGATGTCCACGCTGTTGCGTTCATGTAGCCGACTCACCTCTCGGAGTAGACCATTAATCCACTTACTGGGGAGAAAGTGTGAGGTTAAGTTCACCATTCACTGAGTTTGAGCTTACGCAGGTTTACAATCGACACAGCAATACATGGTACAAGCCTGGTCAGACCCCTGGTTCTGTCCTAGGGGAAATTTCTTCGTCGATGGAAGAATGCCGCGCAGAAGCTGTGGCTATGTATCGTGAGTTTCCCTGCACCTATTGCGCACTCGGACGACTCAACTTCTCATCTGACATAGTTGCAAACA
Source organism: Tylopilus felleus (assembly GCA_038091295.1). Lineage (NCBI taxonomy): Eukaryota > Fungi > Basidiomycota > Agaricomycetes > Boletales > Boletaceae > Tylopilus > Tylopilus felleus. Next base: position 5,886 of record JBBPOE010000747.1, on the reverse strand, counting down.
ACGACAAAATCCTAAGCATCATGGGTGTAAGTGATTAATCTCCAGAAACGGATTCGAATTTGAAGCTCTTCCATCGCAATGCAGTACGATGATCCGCAGGATCGCGAAGAGATCGTCTACATATCATTCCTTCTGATGGCTCGTAGCGGTATTCGTGCTCTGGAGTTTTATGATCCATCAACAGGCAAGCACGGACAGGCCCACATGCAAGCTAGGTATGTGAATGGGATTTGTCATCAGGGGTCGAAGTTTTGATCCACGATACCGCCCAAGGCTGGGTATCACCAAGTTCATGGAGCAGGGAGGCTTGGTGAGACTTGAGATAATTCGTGACGCGCAAGGCAACCTTGAAGATGCTTATGTCAAAGTATGTATCCTGTGCGACTGGCTTACATTTGCTACGCATTTCTGACTGCTTACCCCAAGGTCGACCGCCAGAATATCCTTCAAAATGGCAGCAAGGTCATGGGAGAGCTTCTCCGTCAATTGCAGATACGCAAGAGCGTGGCTGACGGACCTGGTGCGAGAGCCTATTACACGGACCTCACAACGCCGCCCAAGGATTGGTTGACGGACCTCAGAGACCTCGTTCTGAAGAAGAAGCAGGTGGGTTGTCTTTTCATTCTTGGGTTCGTACTGTCACGACGATACACTTGGCGGACGATAGCCCCGCAAGATCATGCTCCAGGCGAACACGGTCGTCGTAGATGGAAAAGTCGAATTGAAGGAATACCCATTGACTTCGGCAGGTTTTATTGAGAGTCTGATTGACAAGAAGCTCTGAGGCGGATGAAATAGTCGTCTGGGTTCTAAACATCTTTTCGATTGCGTCGTGTGTATCTGATGGGACCGTACCCTGTGACGTTTAACCACTTCTTACGAGTTCGACTGGAATCAAGTGACCGATTTGATCCCGCATGAACCTGAACGTTTGAACTCACGAAGAGGTGGACAATCGACAACCTTGATCTCACGATGTCAGAAATAGATCTTGTATGAGTAAAGCCAATGGAGGTATAAGACGGCGGGGAGCTTGTCCCTCTTCTGCAGGCATTAGCCCACGATGACGCCCGTGCCATCTGCCACACAGTGGGGATCACCAGCTGCGTCCAAACGAGCCTTGCTGATCCACGGGAACACCTGTTCACCTCACACCTGGGAGACAGTAACTCAAAGCCTGGCTAAAGTTGGTCGGATCATGTTCCTCTGACGTGATCTGTTCTTCGTTCGTCTAGGTTTCCTAGTTGTAGCACCCAACATGGTCATCGCTTGGCCGACAATTTCCATCTCCAAGCGTTCGCTCAAGTCCTGTACTCGACGTATTTCGAAAACGGATTCACGTACGACGTGATCATTGGACATTTCCTCGGTGGCACCGTCACCCTCGCGCTCCTCGCGCTACTTCCAGCCCCACACGACCAGAGCGGAAAGACAAAGACGGCAGTGATTCTTGTCGACCCTGGGATCGAGTTCAGCAATCACGTGTTGGATGAGTTCGAAACGCGCTATGGCGGTGAGATACAGCATGTGCGTTGAATCGTACGTGGCGAACCATCCTACGTGGACACGTCAAGACGCCATGTCGAGGGTAGTGGGGCTACATATGGCTCAGAAGGAGCTGCCGAAACGGGTATTTGAGGTGAGGCGCGATCTTGCAGAGGCCCCTGAGAACGTGATGGTGGTACCGGCCATCGTTAGCACACATCAAACCGCTCACCTGTTTGGTGCGATGCCGGCGCACGTCGAGATGACGGTTTTGGTTGCTGAGCAATGTCAGTCCACCGGAGATGGTGCCCGCTCATCCACAGATACGAAGGTGATCACTGTCAAGGGGAGTAGTCATTGGATACAGCACGAGAATCCAGACGTGATTGTGAGGATGGCGGTTGACGAGGTAGAGAGACTCCACGTCGCAGAACAGTCGTAGTACTTACTGACTCTTGTTTGTTCGAACGTTGACGCGGACGTCCGAGTCAGTGAAACCTGAGAGGGGTCGATTTTCCGTTTTTGTCTGTCATCTTTACTCGTCACCCTCAGCGTCCACAAAAATGCTCAGCGCGGTGGCGGCACGCAAAGCGGCGAAAGCAGCAGCTCAGGCATCCAGTACGCCTTCTTCCAAACCTCCATCACCGCCGCCTCCATCCCGGTCACCTTCGCTGTCGCCGCAACCATCGAGGACGTCAAAATCGTTAGACAAACCGACTTCAAAGCGGAAACCTCGTGTCTCGACCGACGCTAGCACATCGAAAAATAAAAAGGTCAAAGTCCTTCATGCACTTGCAAAGCATGACAGAAATGCACGCTACTTTCATCCGACCGACACATCAGACGCACACATTACTAATGACACCATCGACCCAGTCGACGATTCCACTAGCAGGATCCAATTTAGCTCAGAGACAGACTCTTCGTCTGAAGAAGAGATGGATATAGAGATGGATATCCCGCCCTCTGTTGGATTTTCATCCATCTCTGTCACGAAACCCGGACGCGCCTGGTCGCCGAGTCGACCCATGCCAGTTTCATCAGACGAAGAGCCTGGACCGTCTAGCTCGTTTGATCCAGCTAGCTTTCGGACCCCGTCGAAATCGATAAAACCAGAACCTCTACCTCTATCCACATTTCACCCAGTGCTCAATCTCAATGTCTATCCCGCGTCGAAGAACGAATACGCGACCAGCGACAAGGCGTGTATCCTAGTCTTTCAACCCAACGAGACACTGGCGCTTGTGGGAACATATTCATTCTGTGTTTTGCAGGGAGGTCTCTCCCTTCTGGGTGTCACATTGTCGCCGTCGAACACCAAACATGTCGTCTTCGCTCCCCGGTCCTCACCTATCCCTATCTTGTCGTGGGCTAAGCCGGATCGTCAGGGCTCTTGCACATTTCCGATCCCACCAACCATCCGACAGCAAGCAAAGGCCACCGCAATATTGATCGAATACAATGATACTGGTGTCGAAGGACTCGGACGGATTTGCAGGGTATTCGAGAATGTCTTCAGGGCCCCTCGAGAGTCCGATGTCGTCCAAGGCGTCGACCTCCCAAGGATACGCATCGTATGTGTCTGACTCGCCTTGAATTGTGCCGTTAAACCAATTCTTTTTTCGAAAGGTCAACCACTGCACCAAGGATATCCGTCCGTTTGTGGTTCCAAGCTCGTGGGAGGCTGCGCTTGAATCAGTCGACAAGCAACCAGATTCAAACTTGGGTAGCGCGCCAGTTTGCTTCGTAAAAGGACCAAAGAAGAGCGGGAAGAGCACATTGGCGCGAACGTTGGTAAACCGCTTGTTGTGTCGGTCAGTGTTCATGAGACGCTCTGTATGCTCTCTCACCGTTTTCGTTCATCAAGATATCGGCGAGTCGCCTTCCTTGAATGCGACTTGGGTCAATCCGAGTTCGCACCAGGCGGCTTGGTAGCTCTCAACATAGTGGAAAACTATGCCTTTGGTGGGTTGACGCCTCATCAGTCGCATAGATGGTTGAAGATAATAAACAGTGTAATTTTGCAGGACCTCCGTTTACCCACCCGAGTTTACCCTACCGTGCACACTACATCGGATCCACTTCACCCCGTGCGAGCCCTTCACATTATCTACACTCGATCCAGTCCTTGCTGGAAACATACAAGCTTGATTTACAGTTTCCTGCGTCAATTGACGACCCTGCACCTGGTGATGAGCGCATATACGATGCCATCCCGCTTGTGGTGAACACCATGGGTTGGAATAAAGGTCTCGGTGCAGATCTGAATGCGCGGATCGAAGAATTTGTCGAGGCGTCGCATACATTCGACCTGGATGGCGCTGAAGAGAAGGGGTGGCCGACACCACCTTCACAGCATGTTCCGCAATTCTCAGGTCCCTTTCCGTTCACGCAAACAAACGTGAGAAGCTGCGTCAAGGTAGAGGCTATCCAAACAGAGACGACGAACACGTTTCACACTGCGACAGACCATCGTCATCTCAACATCTTGTCGTATTTCCATGCAATATTTCCTGAACTGCCGACCTCCTCGTCCTTCAGACCGGTGCTCAAGCAAATAACTGCCACCGGCTGGGATACGTCACTGCCGCTCTGCGCGCGGTACCCTTACGAAGTGGACTATTCACAAACATTCGATCATGTATACTTGACCGGACCGGGGTATGAAGACGTGGTGCCGTCGGAGCTGACACGGGTACTCAACGGTGCCATCGTTGGACTCGTCTCGGGTGGTCCCGCCAACTCTTTCTCTCAACCCTTGCAATCGACGTCCCAAGAACCGTCTTCATTATCCTATACGCCTGGCGAGGCCCCTCCCAATCCAGCCTTCTCGATGTGCCTCGGCCTCGCGCTGATCCGAGGGATACCTCTCCAACTGAACCGGGACTCGCCATACATGCATGTTCTCACCCCCGTTCCAACGGGGCTGCTCAGTCAAGCGCGCGCGCTCGTGAAAGGCGAGATGGAGCTGCCGATATGGGGTATGCTCGACTTTCGGGAGGACGACGAAGGGCGGGTGACAGGCGTCGACAAAGGTCAGGTGCCGTATTTGCAATGGGGCAAGGGGGAAGGTGTCGGGGGTGAGAAGCGGCGAGCGAGACGGAATTTGATGCGCAAAGGATTGATGTAGCGCAGTGGCGAGATGTCGTTTTTTCGCCGCTCGGACGTACAATGGTGACTTGACATCTTTGACCTTGTAAAAGGTGCCTTGCAATCTGCCAATTACCTCTCATTGACCACAACTGAAGCCATATTTCAGTCACGAAACAGCAAAGAGAGGGATATGCTGGTACTGATATGAATCATGATCAATATCGCGAATGTTCTAACGCCCCTCGAGTTGTTGAGCCAATCCAGCGTCTATCCTATTTGTTGGTCAAGGGAAGATTGGGTCGGGTGGGTTCGGTTTGACTGTTCAAGATGGCCACTCGTTTGTGTATGCAACGACGCGAGTTTGGTCTAAGCAAAAGGTCTAGATTCACGATCACAGCATGACACGACGTTTCGTGTACCTTCTGTGCATCCTCCACAAGCCACGCGATTTCGAGGGGAAGGAGAACCACATGCGCCCGAGAGAACCTGCAGGGTCATTAAATGGTGAAGCTGACTGGGACGTGCTCCGGCCATTGCTAGGCCCGTAGCTGCGGTCATATGAAGATCCACCACTAGAAGCTGATGAGGAGGAGCATCCTCGACAACATTTGTATCGTTTGAGCCACTTTCAGGGGCACAGATCAGTGGCACATTGGTCCCCGACCACGCCGTAACTTAGCTGACCCCCCTGTTCGAAGTGACCTGACGACAAATTCGGGGCTAGAGCGAATCCTTGCCATCGGCGACTCGGAGGCGCAGAACAAAGTCACTGGGTTTGTATGTATCTGTGCTGGAACATGATTAGTGACCGATCAAGTCAGTTGATCGCTCTGCCACGACCGTCCACCTCGCTGCCTCCGGTGACGTTCACCGCTCGACTTTCAGGAGGACGACGAAGGACGTACGGGTGGCAGGCGTCGAAAAGGGTCGCGTGCCATATTTGCAGTGGGGTAAAGGGGAAGGTGATGGAGGTGAGAAGCGGTGTGTGGATGCGCAAACTTGAAGGATAATTGTAGCCCCAAACCACTCACTGGCAGCTACAACTGAATTATAGTTTTTTGAGTTATGAAGCGGTAGAGGAAAGGATACACTGATGCTTAGGCTTGCCTCATAGACGGTCTGGTCACCAGACTACCTCGGCGAGATATCGAGTCAATCAAGCGCAATCTGTCTTGCATCTAATCTAAAAAGTTAGCGGGCAACGGATGAGTTCGAAAGTGAGACCTACCGTCCGACGCTTTTGAGACCTACCATCCGACGCTTTTCTCGGGTGTTTCGGGTATTTCGGGTAGTACATACATTTTTTCG
>JBBPOE010000746.1:0-14132 GCA_038091295.1 Tylopilus felleus | reverse complement strand
CCAGGATCGGAAGAGGCGATAAAGACAAGCCGCGCGGATACTACATTGTCGAAGGGGATGGTCGGTCACTCGTATCTTTATTGGATGTGGAGGAACATGGCGTACTAACGCAATTCTCTCTATAGATCCAGCCTACTTCCCTGGTCGTGCTGCGACGATCTTCTATCGCTCTTCCTCGACTCTCCAAGCGACCCTCAACAATGTCAAAGACACAGCTGTGTCGAGGGATACTGTGATAGGTACTTTGGGTGTGCTGCACCCTTCTGTGCTGGCCAATTTCGAGATCAACTATCCCTGCTCGGCGCTGGAGTTCAACGTGGAGGTGTTCTTGAAGAAGCGGTCATAGACGAGTGACTTGGCATGTGTGGAAAGGGTCGACCGGAACCAAGTTTACCAGGTTACATGCCAATGACTAGATCCATGGTGTTAGCAGAGGAATGCGCAAGTGAATGCCGACAAAAGCTTCTTGTACCTTCAGACAGGTCTGTCCAGAAAAATAGATGTATATAGAATGTAACAAGCAGGTCAGTGAGTCCCTTCCAAGACAGTAGTAATTAGTGTATAAAAGAGTACAGATAGATGGCTGTCTCGTCACTTCACCCATCGGTGTTGGGTCTTCCTTTCTGACTGCTACCAAGATGACAAGAGCAAGGGTATATGATCGCTCACAACAACCCCGCGGCCCTCAAATCTTCACAAAGCCTCTGCTCCCTTTCAAACGCCTCTCTCACGCTCCTCGCGCGCTGCGGGTCGGAATACCACGGCGCACCACTCGGATGGTGGCCAGAACCTCTGCTCTGCTCTGCAGAAGCGAGGGCCGAATCAGACCCAGCGCCAACACCCCCATCAAGTTCAGGTGGTTGGTGACGGTTGCGGAATAAACCGAGGCGTTCAAAGAAGGACTGCCGTCTGCTTTCTTCCTCGTCCGCAATCTCTGACTGGGTTCTGGCGTGACGCCTGGAAGAGGACGAGGAACTGGACGTGTGAGAAGCTAAGATGGATCGTTCCCATCGCTTGACGCGCCAGAACCCAAGCGTGGAGGTCAAGAGTAAGAACCAACCAACGGTCATCAGGAGGAAGGAGAGCCATTCAGTCGCGATCGGGCCTGTCATGAACGAATTGCTCCATCGGCTCTCGCCTTGCGCGGATATGTTTTGCGTCATGGTAGCGGGAACAGTGGCATTAGAGAGCGACGCGATGTTGTTGTAGTAATCCTCAGCATCTTTGGTGCTGGCGAAGGTGAGCGTGGTACCGTCTTCCCATGTGCCTGTACCGGCGTTCATGGCGTCGTCGAGTCTAGCACGTAGTGCGAAACCCCATTGGATTAGGGTGATGCCAAGACCAGCACGACTCCCGAATTTGGCGGCATGTGTGGTGTGCATTACCCAAGTCAACACGAACCCAACGAACTGGAAGGTAGTGCTGACGAGTGTGTTCCAAAGGAAGGCGAACAGGGTGCCTGTGGGTAAAGAGTCGACGATAACTGAACCTTGAGTTGGTGGGCCAGAAAAGGGATTGGCATCAAACAGAGCAGAAGGCGGAAGGAGAACAAGCGAAGTATGGTATGGCGGTGCTGCGTCTGCCTGGGCAGCGGCATAAGACGGTGGTGCTGTTGAAGAGCTTTCTTCGGGAACGATGTAGATACTATCGCCTGCGATGAGAAGAGGTGAGGTCAAGGAAGCGCCGATGGGATAATGATGAGACCGACCATCCTGTACGCGAGCCCCAGATGCTGAGGGTTTCGCCGTAACATTAGTGAACACGCCGTCGTTGCCAGTACCTCCGCCCACTACCCGAGGTCTGCCAGATGAACTGGACTGAGCGAACTGAGAGGGTAAAAAACGTCTCCACCAGCTGGTGTGTGCGCGAGGAGTGATGGGTGTGAAAGTGGGTATAATTCCATTGGAGTTTCCTATAGAATTTGGGAGTGCATTGGATGTCGGTGGGGGTGGTGAGCCAGGTGGGGGCTGATCCCAGTCAGTAACGGGAGTGTTGAAGTCGTAAGCAAGCGAGTGGGTGTGGTCTCCTGATGGACGGGAAGACGTAGGATTCAGAGGACGGTATTCGTCGCTAACTTGGTCGTCGTCGTCATCGGAGTCGTCGAAGGCGGCGTCGAGCTCGTTGTCAGCGTCGAGGTCTGTGCGTGGATTTGGGATGGGTGCATATCGGGCGGACATGGCAGTCTGGATCGAGGATGGAGTCGGACGAGGTGCTTTACTACGCACGCCACACAGCCATTCGCAAAAATAACCAAGCATAGTATGCAAATCATTTTATCCCAAGAATCCTTGCTGCGCCGGTGTCATCTCACCACCTTCTCCCTGTCCCGTAGCCTGTACGGGCGTATACCCGCCAACGATCCCCTGCGGCCCAACTCCAATAGCAAATCCAACCGGTCCACCGAATCCGCCCACCGGTCCGCCAACACTTCCAACACCTACCCCTCCCACAACACCCGTACCCCCGACGCCCATACCACCAGGTTTGTTCGCCTCCCTCACCATTCTCGTCATCCGCTCACAGCTCTCCATGCGCGCCTGCATCATCCGCTCAAACATTTCTAGTATCTGCACGGTGGGCTCACGACCCCCGGCACCGAGAACAAGCGGGCCTGTGTGTGTTGGGGGTAATTGAGACAGCTGAACAGTGGAATGTGTGTGTTGAGCGGGCGTAGACGCATATCTGGACGTCGCTACACCAGGCGTAAGAGGCTGTTGGTTGGTTGTCGTTGAAAACTGGAACGACGGGTGGGAGAGATACGGGGAAGTCAATGTCGTCGCTGCGTTCATTGCTGTCGGGGGATAAAATGACATTGCAGTATGTGACGAGGCCATCGATACGGACGGGTGCGGGTGGAGCGCAGCAGAATTTGACCCATGCATCGCACTCTGGTGTGAAGCCGGGTTGAGATTAGAGCTCTGTCGAGCACGGTGTTGGGTGTGCGGATGTGGGTGCTTTGAGATCCCCCCACGTTTAATTGGGGGAAGCATGCCCCGGGTGGACGAGATCCCCTCGAGTCTCAAATTGAAGGCCTTTTTGCGCTTTAACCATTTCGTCGGCGGAGAGGGAGAAGTGCTGTCTGACGGTTCTGTAGGGGACGCAGATTGACTCCGTAACCGACCCAGAGTGTCTGAATCGTCGTGGAACTCAGAATCGAGAGAGACCGAGCTGTCCGTTTGGGACACGGGTGCCTGGAGGAGGCCCATCTCGAGCTGAGCCCGGGTACGGTATACCCACATACGCTCCTGGTGATAGAACGCGACGAGAGACTCGAGAAGTGATATCGTGCTTTCTACTGGATGCATGCCAATTGTTGGCGGCGAGGAAGGCGGGGTGGGGAGGAGTGAAGAAATGGTGTGCTGGTGGGAAGCGTACTGTGTCTGCTGCTGGCCCGGGTGGGAGGTTGGGGCGGGGTGGAGAGGGGTGTGTTGCGAATGCGGGTGGACGGGCGAATCACCTGCAGCGTAGTGGGCAGAGAGCATCGTGTTCAGCGTCGAGCTCAACATCGGGAACAACGTCGAGCAAACACTAGGGTTCGGGAAGTCGCACCCCGCGTTTGGGGGTCGGCTCGATAAGTCGACTGCCAACGACGACCCTGCGATGAAGTACGTCGCGCTGCTCAGCGGCGGCAAGGACAGCTGTTTCAACCTGCTCCACTGCCAGCACAACCACCATCAGCTCATTGCTGCAGCGTCGCTCTCTCCTCACTCGGGAAAGGGTAGGTCCATTCCTCACACATCTCCTTCGCTCACTCGCCGGTGACTAGATGAGATCGACTCGTACATGTACCAGACAGTCGGTCAGGACGCCATCGCACTCGTCGCACAGGCCCTCGGCGTGCCTCTCTACAGACGTGTCATACAAGGCAATCCGGTAGAGCAGGACGTCGAGTATGGCCTCAAATCCCCTGGCGGAGGTGGCATCGCAGGAGACGAGACAGAGGACCTCTACGCACTCCTCTGCAACGTCTTGGTTTGTCTGCTATCGCACGTCTCTCTCCACGCCTAATCAGTGCCCCAGGAACACCACCCAGATATACAAGCCGTCTCCGTCGGCGCTATCCTCTCCAACTATCAACGCGTACGCGTAGAACATGTGTCTGTGATCTAATCCCTCGCTGTTCCTTCACTCATTCGTTTGCAGTTGCCGCCGCCTCTCACTGACACCTCTTGCCTACCTCTGGCAGCGCAATCAAACCTCTCTCCTCTCTGAAATGATATCTTCGGGTTTAAATGCTATCCTTATCAAGATTGCCGGGGCGGGTCTCACTCCTTCTGATCTTGCAAAACCACTGTCGTCTATGCAATCAAGACTTGTATCGCTTCACCAGAGATTCGGTACGCACCCGTGCGGAGAAGGTGGGGAATACGAGACCTTCACGACGGACAGTCCGTTATTCAATAGCTACATCGATATCAAGGAAAAAGAGGTCGTGGTAGTGGACCAGAGCGAAGTTGCTCCAGTCGCTTATCTGCGAATCAAACATGCGCTCCTGATCGAGAAAGAGGCTACTCCAGCGCCCACTCTCGATATCCCTATCCCTCCCCTCCTCGAGCATTCGTTTGAAACACTGCGTAGACTCGTGGAGAAATCCTTTTATGGTGCACCGTTAGATGCAGCCTCTGGTACCATCTCTTCGCACCCACATGTTCCATTTGAACTAGGACCATCGGTCCGCCGCATTGGTCCATGGATTGCGGTCGGAAACGTGCGCCTTCCAACGTCTCATCCACGCCCCTCGAGTGTCGGAGAAGAAGTGACATGTTGCTTTGAAATACTTCAAAGTGCGTACAAGTTCACCGCCGTCATACTATCACCAATAATTTCGGCCAGACTTGCTAGCCAACAATTCGCCTGCACATGCTGCACATTCGGAACCACTCCTAACTTCGGCAACCATTACGCTCCTCCTCCCAGATCTTGACGGGTCAACATTCTCTTCTGCTAATGCTGCCTACGCGTCCTTTTTTGGCGCATCGCCGCCTGCAAGGGCTTGCGTAGGTGTTGGTGGAGCGGGCATTGGACTGGATTGCTTGGCGTGGGTTGGGAAACCAAGCGGAACAATGGACAGCAAGATGTTCACAAGGGAAATGAAGGGAGAAACAGGGACAAGAAAGGCTCTTCACGTTCAGAGCTTGAGCTACTGGGCACCTGCGAACATAGGTCCTTATTCACAAGCTATCAGTGTGCGTGAGTTTTTTTGCTTGCTACCGGTGATCCTTTCATATCCCAAGTCAACGTTACCTTGTCTAATTGACTGTTCAATGTACAGATACCACCTTACACATTCGTATCCGGGCAGATCGGACTCATACCCTCTTCTCTGACTCTACCATCGCCTTCGCTCGCACCCTATACTTCCTCTCAATCATCCGCAACGTCCACTCTTCCGCTCGAGACAGCCTTGGTCTTGCAACACACAGCGCGAATCATTCGCGCGGCTCCAAATTCCAGATTAGGCGACGGCAGCGTAGGTGGCTTCGGTTGGAGCGACTCAACCTCTGAGTTGGATACAGACAACTTTTCTAGGGACGGCAGTAGAGAGGGGGGTATCCAGCTTGCGATATACTACCTCGCTCACGTAGCGGATGTGGACCACGTCCGGAAGAATGTGGAACTGGTGGATGGGGTACGCGCGTGTCGTCCCTCGTCCTTTGGTTAGGCTAATCCTGTGGCAACCAAAGAAGCTGACTCCAACGCTCTATGCAGTCCTTTCATCCCTTCCACGCGGTGCCCGCATTGAGAAACAAGTTCTCGTACACAGCGGGCGATTTATTACTTTAGATCTAGATTCATCCGATGAAGAGGAGGCGGAGGAAGATCAACAGGTGATGGACAAGTCTCCTGAGTTTACTCAAGGTGTAAACGTTCTCCACCTTGACGTTTACAACATTACTGACTCTTTCGTGCCGATTCCGGTCTATGGGAACGACAACAAAGGTGATGTGACAGCCCAACACCCCGAGTATCCTGGCGCCGAAATTCAACTCCACTATGAAATATCGCGGTTTTCACCTTCTTCAGAGGCCTGCGCCGTCGTCTTTGTACGGGATTCTGACGTACCTGGCGCGCGAGATGCGCTCATTGCCCAGGCAGCGGCCCAGATGAAAACGATCCAGAACTTTACGCCATTTTTGGAGCGTACCTTGGCTGCAAAAGCGTTTGTGAGCCATCATCCAAGTGCGCGGGGAAGACGTATGTCGAATCTGTGTCATGTCCCCGTGGCACGTGCTGATGTCATTCCTCGAAATACAGCCAATATTGTCCCCCTCCTCAAAGCCATGTTTGGAAATGAGATGCCAGCACTGACAATTGTGCCTTCTTGCCATGTTGCTTCGAGAGTGGGGGCTGGATGGGACTGGGCAGTCACACTCATGGCTGTCTAGTGCTTCTGACAGAGGCCCACCTCCGAAAGAAAAAGTAACAAACTAGGCTTTAAAGATTATATCGTATACGAACATGAAAACATTGATGATAACGACAAAAGGACAGCGAAGACGAGTAACTAAGGGGAATATTATAATGCAAAGAGGTGACAAATGCAAGCATGTACTGTTGGACGATTACTGTTCTCCGCATCCGAAATGTATTTAAAATCAAGGTTCCTCCTCTTCCGCCTTCAATGCCTCCAACGCCCTATATGCGGCCCGAGTCTCTTTCTCCGCTTTCGTAGGGGGCACCATCTTCGCAAATGCGGCACCGAGGAGTGTGCAGAGTCCACCGAACCGCAATACCCAGGCTACACCATTCTTCCCGTAATAAGTCGTATGCTTACCAGGTAGAACCAACACAAGGGACGACAAAACGTCTGCAGGGTGAGGGGAAGGAAGTGGCTTTGCGGGTGCGGTCTCATCAACAATACGGAAGATGAGGCTTGCTACAAGGGCAATCTATGGTGCACATGATATTGGATGAGCAGCTCTAACGAGAAAACAGCAAGAATGATACATACAATGAACTGTGGCATCACAATCGCCAGGTTGTGGATTCCAAGTGTCGTACCTCCTGCCAAAGGTTTCGTTTCTGCTCCATCCACCCCAACGGCAGTGCCACATGCTTCTGTGCTATCATTTTCGCGTTGGATGAGGGGATCACGTTCATCAGCGGAGCGTGTTGCTGGAGGAAGCGAAGGAGCCGTCGACGGCGGGCATTCGGTCATCTCCTTGAGAAACTGTCAAAACAGTCAGTATTCAATATCCTCAACAACAACCAAAAGGAACACCCGCCTCCATGATGATGGCAAAGGGTACCCAACAAGCCACACTCCAACATATTCCGACAAGGCTGATTATAACGATTGCTCCAGGGACCGTTGTTACCAAAAACGTAGAGAACATCAGAATCGTGAAAAACACCATAGCACCCATCCAGATATCTCTCAGAAGGATTGGTCTTCGAGGGAGTTGGAGTGATTTCCCTGAAGCGAGAGCTTCTTCACGCCATTGGTGAAGGATAAGGCGGAGGCGCTGAATGTGTGTCTGTTCGTCATCGCCCTCTTCAGGAAGCAGCCTGGGATCACGGCGTGCGAGGTAGGGAAGAAGAGCACCCGCAATGACAGCCACTGTTGGCGGTGACGTTTGACCAAACTGTAGTAAGATTAGGCAGGAGAAACATACCGATACTGTAGAGAAGCATCGCAAGTTCACCAGTTCGTGTGGCTATTTCGATGTCAGGCTCTTTCCCCAGCTGGTGAGCCATGACTTGACCAACGTAAGTGGTGGAGTAGAAGAGGAAGGGGAACCTGTGTGGACGCCGTGTAAGAAGTATGTAACCGTACAACCAAGAAGAAAACACACCAGCCCATGAAAGCAAAGAGTTGCACGAAACAAACTCTCCTTATAGGTTTAGGAATGGTAGTGATGGTTGAATAAATGTTCTCCAGCACATCATGAAATTTGTTGTGCCTTACATGGGACTGATCAACTCGTGCAGAACAAAACTAGCAGAAGATCCCACCTGTCTTTCCTCCTGTCAACAGTCTCCTTCTCTTCGTGGAAGAAACATGTGATACATATGGTGATGACAAGCAGAAATATGCTGATGACACAAAACTTGCGAAACTGGTCACCTCCCAAGAAATTCAAAAAAGGGAACTTCGCAAGTGGTAAAAACCCTGCCCGTAGTGCGTTGGACACACCTCATGATAGGTGACAAAATATGCACGTACCTAAACCGTATCCAACAATATTGCCCGCTTGGCTCATACGACTATGCCATGCATTTCCAGAGTTGAGTTGCTCAGGAGGGGTGATATCCAAAAGAAGGTTGCGTAAGGATGCTTGCAATGCATTGAGCGCAAAATCAAGAACATAGAATGCGAAGACGGCAATGCCAATGGCGACGTTGGACACCTGAAGGATGTGGGATTAGTCCAAGGATATCCTTTGAGAACCGACGACATACCTGTTTCTGCGTTTCGGGATCCCAGTCACCAGCACCTCCGCCAAACAAATCCACAAAGAATGCGGCAGTGCTCCGACAGTATGCAAGGACGGCGGTTGAGAGTACGAGTGCCACTGTTGAAAGAATGACCCAATATCTCCGCCTGAACTTGGAATGCGACGAATCAGAGATGGCACCTGCCACGGATATTATCGTCTCGCGACATCCACGTAAAAAAGATAGTCGACGCACCAATAAGGGGTTGAGCGATCAACCCACTGATAGGGCCAGCAAGCCATACCAGGCTTGTGACTTGCTCGGATATGCCAAGAGATAGGAGGAACGGCGTGCCGTATCTACACATGCGAGTGTCATTCCACCACGCCTCACACACGTTCATCGTTGACACTTACCCAAGCTCAACAGTCCAAGCGATCTGAGCTCCCGCCATAGATATGCTGAGGGTTATGAGGTTCCATGTGCTTAAAAGATGACGCGTGTGTTCGGTTGGAACCGTCGAACGCTTTCCGGAGTCGACCATACTACGGTACGAGACTGCTGTTTCGGTGGAGGGTTCGGAGCCCTGTGCATGCTGGAGGTCGGACGTTGTGCGTTGCCTGTGACGTGCAGCAGGCCATGCAATTTGGGATGTTGGGTCGGGGTCGGGGTCGACGTTGTAGGGGATAGTCATGGAGCCAGACGGTGGGGGAGAGAGAGATGGAGTTAGTTTGGGAACATAAACGAGCAGAGGAATGGACAGAACGGTTCGACGCCCTTTAGAACCGAACAATCACCAACTTGGCCGTGATCGGCATTCTCCGGCGACGCACGCAGATCCAATAATATTGTAGTACTACAACCATGCATGTATGTATAGAATGTACCACACGGGTCCTTGCAAGCTAATCCGACAACATCACATGAATACAGTAATTGATACATCCTCATCCTCGGATGGACGTCGTCGATGATCCTCTCCGATGGCCCTTGTGCCCCTGTTCGGGAAGCGGCGGTGGAGCGGGTTTCGACAGCAGATTAAAGGGTAGACGGCGTGTAATTGCAGCCGCAGCTGAAGACGAAGCACTACGGTTGCTCTTCCTTGGCGGTTCAGGAAACTGCGCGTATTGTGCGGATGGTCCAATGTATATCTCCGGCTCTTCATCCAACTTCTCCTCGTAGCGAGGACAGTCAGAAGAAGACGCCCTGAAGACTATGGGGGTAGCAGAAAGAGAGAATTGCCCAGGACGTGTACTACTGGGGTTTGTTCCCGCTCTATTCCGTGATGCATCACTTTGTGCCGGCTGCGTAGAGACGGGGACAGGAGAGGGCGAAGTTCGCAGTTGTGCAGCGGAAAAAGACGGTCGCAGAAGCCTTCGGGGAGCCGTCGTCCCCGTGATGGCTAGCGAAGAAATCCCATCGAGTTCATCTCCGCTGGCTGAGAGTCCTCCAGAACCGAATGTCGGCCCAGCTTGTGATTTGTTATCCGTTGAGGACGTTCCTGCGCTCCCGCTTCGGTTCCGTCTCATGTACTTTTCCATTTCGTCGGCATCCCGTTCTCGCATCCGATTAACAATGGGCGATAGTGATGTTTGATGTGCAGGGTTTAGAGACAATGACTGCGAGGGCCCAGGAGAAGGTACAGAGAAGGTACCATTGCTACTTGCAAACAAACTATTGTCCGGTCTCTGTGGCGGCGAATGCAAAAATTGAGGTGGCTGTCTAGGGTAATGAGATGCAGAGGAAGATAGTGAAGATAGGCTCGTGGTCACGTTAGGCGCTGTTCCAACACTGTCAATGTCGCCGCTGTCCGAAGTCGCTGTTGTACGACTCCCACCGGAACCGCTTCGCATACGCGCAGTAATACTTTCCAAGTCTTTTGGCTTGACGGGCAGATGAGCAGTCCGGTCTATCGCCAGTCCGCCTCCCCATTCACTCCCTCTGGCAGCAGCTTGAGCAAAGACCATGCGACGGGCCTTTTTGTTGTTCTCGAATTGTAAACGTGCAGAATCCTGCAGTGTGTCTCTAGTGCTAAACCTGCCAATGACCGTTGGAATGCTTCGGCCGGGGTAAGTTGGTTACTCACGAGTAAGCATAGTCCGAGGCAGTGAACCCATCATTGTTGCGCGCAGCAAACTGACAACCCCGTTCAATCAACAGTTGGACGATCTGAATTGTATGATGAGCGAGACACAAAAAATGCCGACTTACTCCCATACCGGTATATGACCCCAAGAGCTGGAACTAATAATACAACCATTGGTTTGGGCCTGCTCAGAAAGCCCATGATAAAACGAAACTCACTAGTGAAGAGGGGTGTTGCCTTTATTATCAGCCAAGTCAAAGTCAGCACCCAGATCACACAGCATCTAATAACAAACCGAGTAGAATGAGAATATAACAGGTGGAAATTGAAAAGTTCAGAAACCACGCACGCGAACGAGTTCTTCGTTTCCTTTCAAAGCTGCCATGTGGAGCGCAGTCTTTCCTTGAGAATTGGACCAATCGAGAATCCATGGATAGCGGTCATAGTATAACCGAGCCATGCGCAGTGCAGCACCCATCTGGTCAACTTGGGAGGGACCGGGTGCATACGGATTCGATAGTGGTGGTTTGAACTCGGCGAGAATCATGAGGATCGTGTTGTTCTCTGCATCCTGCTCGTCAGGGTGTAAACCCGAAGCTAAAGCGTAGAGAGGTGCACAGGATGCCTACTCTGCTGAGTTCTTCATCATCATGGCCAGCGGTAAGAAGGAACTCGAACGTTTCTTCGTGACCAAGAGCAGCAGCCCACGCCAAGGACGTATAGCGCTTCGCGCCGGGGTCAGGATTTCGCATGTCCGTTCTTTGTATGAGTCTCTTGACGAGAAAGAGATTGTTCTCTGTGGAGGGATGAGGAGTTGTTGCGAACAGTACGGGAGTACTTGCCTTTGACTGCTCTTCGGAGTCTCGCAGTGGCATCTTTCTCCGCCATGGAGGGGAAGACGAGAGAAGGAACAAAGATGGGTGAGGATAATAAATAATGAAACTGTCCTGACAATTGAGCTGTCCCGAGTTGGCGGGATAGGTCACGTGAGCTATATTGACAGCCAATCATCCCCGCTTTTTGTGTGATTGACGTTGACCATGCCCAAGGTCGTGTCCCGCTCAGCTGTTTCCTCATCCACGGACGGTGAGTCCGTCTACCCATACTAACTTGACAATGTCAAAATCGTTGCAACATCCTTTCTCTGAAACACCTGCCGCATCGTACCACAGCCCAGCCCACGGCGTCGGCAGCAACAGCTCTCAGGGTGTATTGTGAGTCATCGGTCCCTTTTTAGTCCTACCTCCGCTCATCCACTTTGGCTCCACAGACTGCATTTGTGGGGAATTCATTGTAGGTCCAATCGTCTCTGTCCTGTTTTCACCCTCTTGATATACCGTTTCTCTCTTGCAGCTCGTCATCGAAAAAAGTCTTGCAGAGCTCCCAAAGCGTCAAACAGATGGAGCTACTATAATTCGTTCCCAGGATACTAGTGACACCAAGAAAGCGGTGGTGTTCAAACTGAATGCCAACCCTGTCGAGCCTGTGCTCGTTGAAAGGTACGAAGTCACACCCTCATGACGTGAAGCCCTAATGGCGGTGACTCCTTGACTCTTACAGGTCAGGAGGTCACGAAAGGCAGCACAGATTCTCATGTCCTCGCTGCAACCTATTGGTCGGATATCAATCATTTCCGCCGCCCGTCAAATCTGCACCTTATCTCTACATCTTGAAGGGCGCTCTAACACCAGTTCAAGGCCAAGTTCCCAAGGATGCTTTTGAAAGGGGAGATAATGCGACAATAGCTGACGTTTGACATGCACTGGATGTGAATCGTTTCATTACAATTCGCGGAAATATTTCGATCTCTCTACATAGTATTACCTGCTCAGGGTACCCTGTATCTCTTGACTGATCGCAAAAGGGTGATATTTGATGCATTATGGCGGTGCATCGCAAATTGCGTGGATTATGGGCGCACTGAGTGATACTGGACGTTAGTAAACCCGAAGAATGACACGTTTCAATCAGAGACTACGGCTCAGCTACCGTTGTAGAAAAAACTCACAAAACACAAGTCAGAGACGAGTGTTTTCATACAGTGTGAATAAAAGAGTCATCACCACCGCAGATGGAAAGAAAAAAAATACAGGAAACAATATACTCACAGTTGAATTACGCCATCGAGCGCGTTTCTTCGGACCAAGTACAAGGAAGAAGAGGTGAAAGAGCGCACATGATTTGCTTGGCTTTGTTTGTTTTAAAAGTCTACATACAGACGCAAACAACCCATACAATCACCTTTCTGGGTCATTCCGGTCATTTACTCATTAGATGGTTGATGGCGTACATCATTTACTCCCGCCATCGCGGGCGCCGCACGCTTTTTATGGCAGAAGTTATTTCACGACACTGCTGGTACGCCTCCACCGTCGGCTCTCTTTCGCCAGTATGCCGTCTCCGGTGAACCTTTTGACTTTTAGATTGGAAATCGGTGTGCAGAAGAAGGGTAGAGATTACACGAACGAGCGGGAGTCTTTGATGAACATGGGTATATCGTCACGAATATGTCACTTGCTAAGCCGGAAATGATTCGCTGTTATTATTCTTCGGTTCCTCCGTGCGCAGCTTCTTTGGAGCTTTTTTAATTAGGCCCCCTTCATGGCACAGGATTTCAGTAGTTTCATGAATATCTCGTCATTGATGTTGCCGACGCATGACACATTCATTCATGTAGACTAATAGCATGTTACTGACATAGTAAGGAATCCCAGTCTTCCTTCTTCCAACCTGAATTTATGCCGAAACAAACGTAATGCATGAAGACTAAAAACGAGAGGAGCTGTGTTCGGATAAGGCCGCGAGATCTGAATTCGTCAGTTTCTGCCGTCAACCAGCACAATATCGCCAGGGAGAACTGATGACAAGTGAGTTGGGTTGGGGGACATACTCAGCGAGAGAGCGTTTGATGGCGAGGATCCTGCGCTCGTAGGTGGGGATGTCGCATTCGGGGACAAGGCCACTGGGCGCGAGGAAGGTATAACGCTCGAAGACACCGGGGATTGGATAGTGCTCGGGAAGAGGTTGGCGCGCAAGGCGTGGGTGAGATCATGTTGGGGTGTATCTCCGTGTATGTCGAACAAGTTGACACCACCCATGTGCATCTTCTTGACCCAAGCTGCCTTTATGCTGAGGGATTCGATGTCATCGTATGAGATGACCTGTTCAACCGAGCTGGAACGAAGGTAGGGGGTCGCGGAGCATTCGTCCCATTCGCGGGTGAAACCTGACGACGAAGCTGCATGGAAGGATCCATTTGGATACTGAGTGAGGATGCCTTGATTGATGAGCGACTGGAACTGGATTTGGCCGCTACCATCTTCGGAATAAGCACGAGAGGGGGAACTTGAACGAGCGGAGAGTCTTCTGGCATCGGAGTCGATAATGTAGCCATATGCAGGGACACCGAGGACGATCTTGGCTGGAGGAAATCCGGCTGAGGTCCAGGCATTGTAACCACCGACGGCATTCTGGGAAGGCTGTGAGGAGTTGCCGCAAGCGTCGGAAAGGGGGGCGTTTGGCCCCGGGGGCTGGCGGGCTAGAGAGAGGGTGGTGTGATGAATAATAAATGAGGAGAAAGAGCATACTCGAATAGGTATCATAGTTCATGAGGGTGATCCAGTCGACGGAGTGGGAGAAAGCGGATACGTCCTTCATTGGTTGACCG
>JBBPOE010000745.1:0-14189 GCA_038091295.1 Tylopilus felleus | reverse complement strand
CTTCTTTGCAAGTCGGCAGCCATACCGCGTAGTTATCCAGTCCGTTGGCACAGTCTCCCGAAATCAATTGGCCCTTGACGGGGCGACGGAAATCTGCCGTGAAAACCGCGTTTATGGACTCTTCACTGACATCACAAAGCCACTTATGGAATTCCTTCGGTTGCCAAGTATTTGGTACGCTGTATGGCCACCCGCCGCCTCGCCATTCTCTCGTCAGCAACAGACTCTAGCCTTCCAAACTGGCGGATCGGAACTCGAACGTTACGAAATCGTGGTGACGTACGCCGGCCTCAAACGATTTGGATCCACATTCCAGTTATAGAATGCGGACAAGCGGATTTCATTGGCAGAGTGGAGGCGTGCAGAAGGGAATGGGACAGCAGTCGTGCAAAGGGTGTCAGGCATGGTTACAAACGACGTGCTGTGTGGTTTGAATGGCTGCTCGGAGCGAGACAACGGAACTCCACGGTGGTATATCGGCTTTAGGAACTTCTTCAGTTCGATTCATCCATGTCGAACGTGATAGATGGGCCGAGAAGAAAATGGTCGGCGAGAAAAAACTTTTCAGTAGGACCCTTAGTTGCCTTTTTTATCTACTTTTTGAGTTCAGATCGGCGACAGGCCCACGAAAGGGCACCAAGCGGTAACGTTATAAAGTCCAGATTCGGACGGCATGAATCACCGAGATGAGTGGAAAAGTGAGCGTCCAGCAACAGCTCCAGGACGACCAACCTATCGTCAGCTCCGAGACTCTTCGAAGTCGAATCAATGTCTTCCGAAGAGCCTGTCTGCCATTTAGCGAGAGTCCAGCGCCGATGCGGTATACTAAAGCTTCACGTTCACGTTATGAAAATACATAGTGCTGCATAGTTCGGCCTCGCACGAGCCGGGCGGATGTGCTGTTGGGCCAGGATAGAGAGGGGGTTCACAAGACAAACTTTGCTTCGGCCCACGCCCCCTTGCCAGAACCACACCAACGCATCTTCCCGTTATAACAACCCTGCCGCTGACCGCCGCTCCGCGACCATTTCATCCTCCGCGGTCTTGAGGCAACCGCAGCCATCCTCTTTGAGAGGAGGCTCACCCAGTTAACCTAAGTTCCCCCTTGCGCAAGAGTTCGAGGAGCCAAAAGAAGGGCAAAGAGGAGGGTTGTACTGGCGGAGGGGAATGGGGACATGCAAAAAAAGACAGGGAAGCAGTCAAAACCCTCAAATGCATGGAAGCGAGTGAGGGTGATTGCTGGTAGAAGAATGCCGCGGTTATGTTTCCCCAAATCAGCGACTACGACGTTGAGGAGATAACACCGGATGTGCGGTGCACGTTGTAATCTAGGTTGTTATATTGGACGCAAGAGTATCCGTAAAACAAGCATCTGCTCCTTGTAGTAGGGAAGGGAATGCGCCAGTACTGTGCATGACATCATCGTCATCGTCATCTCAAACTCAAAACGAATGGTTTTCTACGCAATGGTTACATCGTCCGTACGCGAAAGACTATATATATATTCCGTTTTTCACCCGGGAAGCATTGTGGCGCCACTCCATTTCACTTACCTGGCGGGTGAACAGAGCCTACCTTTCTTCACCGGACTGTAGCCCTTGCTTTAGCCGAAGTTTTTGGACTAAGTAATGCTTCATGAGAAAGCAGCATAGGATTCTCATGAGGGGACGGGAGGGTGTGCTGTCTCGCGTCAGCGCGCCAGGATCGGCCCCTCTGGTCCGTACGTTTATTCGTGAGGCTATGGAGGGGAGCTTGTTGTCATGGACCAGCGCCTCGGCCCTTCCGATGCAGCCCGCCCCCCAATTTATCAAATTCTGCCCTGTGACTGCCAGCACTGGCGTGCCAGGATCGGCCCCTCCGGCCTGCAGCCCGCCCCCAATTCATCTCAATGCGTCTTGGGGTGCCAACACCGGCGTGCCAAGGTGGCCCTTCCGCTGAGGCGAATGCCCCTCTTAGTACGAAATACTGCATAGTCCAGCCTGCCTTGCGAGGCAGGCAATGCGCCCCAGCTAACGCCGGAGCGGTCGTTCCGCCCCCATGGCTTCGAGGCGATAGCCACCTTGACAGCTGGCCACGCACGGGGCGAGAATGCAGCGCACGCTCCGAAGACCGGCGGTCCCTCTGACGAGGGACGTGCGCCAAATTGCGGTGCGAAAACGTCTTCGGCCCGCTCACGTCGTGAGCGGGCCTTTGCTCTGGTGCTAAACGCCAGAGCCTGACGCGGTGTGCGTGGACGACGCGGGCTTCGCGTGCCAAAAGGTAGGGGGCCAATGAGCGCGACGCCCAGTGACCTCGACGCAATGGCCGCCTTGACAGCCGACCACGCGCCATCGACCCCCTGGTGGTGGCACGCGCTCCGATGACTCGGATCCACTGGCCCATCTGACGATGAGGCACGTGCCACTTACGGTACAAAAACGTCCTGAGGGCCAGCCCACTCACGGCGTGAGTGAGCCTTCGTTCCGGTGCTAAACGCCAGAGCCTGACGCGGTGTGTGTGGACGACGCGGGCTTCGCGTGCCACAAGGTAGGGGGCCAATGAGCGCGACGTCCAGTGACCTCGACGCAATAGCCGCCTTGACAGCCGACCACGCGCCATCGACCCCCTTGGCGGGGCACGCGCTCCGATGACTCGGATCCGCTGGCCCATCTGACGATGAGGGCGCGTGCCACAAGAAAGAAAGCGGATTCAAGCTCCGCTCCAAACATATTCCAACGACAAACAAACATATGCAAACAATCTTCCTAGATTCCAACTGCGGCACACCAATCCAACTCAAGCAATGAGCTCACACACCACCGCATGGTATAGGGACCAAACAACCACCGGCGATAATGATGTTTAGAACAATAAAATCCCCCCGTTTTCCCTGTAGAAAATTTCATAGCATTTTTGCCATTTTCCTTTCACTACTGACGTTGCGAAATCGTCATCATCTCCAATGTGAAATCAATCGCATCAAGTCAACTGGCCAAGAACACGACGTGTAGTTTTCGAGGATATGAAACTAACCCTAAAACATGGGGTCGTCGACAACGCTGAGACTCGCGCGATCGTGGAGGCCTTCGTCAACCCCACACTGTGGCATTGTACTCCAGGAGGCAGAGGAACAGCTCCAACGGCACCTCGGTGCTTCCTTTGACGCAGCCTGGAAGAAACTCCTCCATGCGGGTTGGATCTCGTAGTTTTGTCTCGTATTTCCAAGGCGGCATAACGTTGCCACGCCTATCGAAAGCAGGGAGAGGACAAATGTTGTGCGTTGGGAGGAGTTTTACAAGGAGACGAGGGCTTACAGCTAAATCAGGATAAAATTCATTGCCCCTGGCGAGCCATTTCTTTTCATTACTATGGGTTGTTCACATCCGTAGCGAGTCCTGTACGCCCGCGGCGAGCTTGCCACAGCTCAATTGAGCCCGCTACAGCTACAGCTACCTACGATTCCCACGTCGGCTTCTCAACGTATGTGAATATGCTTCAAGATCCTCAGGTCTGCCGAGTTGTTTTCGACTAGCTGCGACGCGTGAGCCGGAGCACGACAAGATCGCCCATTAAGTTGAGTATGACTTGTTTTACTAGATTTAGTGGGCGCACAGACCAGTCTCAAACGGCGCGTGACTGCTGACATGAGCAACTTCAGAGAGGGGCGTCGCCCTGTTCTCGTCTCGTCACTCGCCGTCGTCTTGTCGTGTTCTAGCGAGCTCAGCCTTCACGCTACTCTGTTTTTTCCACAAACCATCTTATGACTTCTCAGAATGAATCAAGCCCTTTGTCGAGACTCCCTGGGTCACGAGACCCCAATACGCTCGGGAGCGGACCCTCCTCATCGCACCAGTACGACGCAGATCGTAGGTCGACGTCTGGTGACGTTCGACCCATCTACGAGGCAGCTTGTCTCGAAGCGCTCGATGGTTTCAGATCCGGTAAAATCAGCAGAGTCACAGCGTGCACTAGGGTTGGGATTGCAGCATTGGAGGGTGCCATCACCGAACCATCAGAAGAGAAGGGCGTCTTCGAACGCTGCTTCCCACACGTCGATAGGATCGACAACAAGTTACCCCACTCGTTGGCGAGATGCCAGAAGAAACTGGCGCTTGCCATGGGCGTAAGGGACGAGACGCTAACAGAAGGAGAAACAGTCGCTGATAAATCGAGTGGGAGAGAGAACGGTGGAGACGATGCCACAGAATCAGATTTATCCCCCCCTATTCTCTCTCGTCTGACGGATCATCCCATTCAACAACTGATATCGAGGGTGATTACGCCAGAACACATGGACGTCGACCCAAATGAGTCAAACTCGACTTCCGCTACCTCGAGCGGTCCAGCCGGAAGGGAAGGGAGGTCGCCCTCCACACAGGCCTTCGACGTGCCAACCGCCTTGTAAAAAACTGGTCCTGTGACTTCAAGGAGGTGGTCAGAAGATGTCACCTTTCAACCCGCAAGGCCCGAGTTCCCGACTGGTGGGCTCAAACACATCTTACAGGGGAAAATTGTCAACTTGGATGTCGACGCAGAAGGTTGGTGACATCGAGCTTTCTTTGCTTGTCTCTGGGCCCGACCGGATTACGGCGGGGACGTGCTGAACGAGCTTATTCTTTCGTATTCCCTTTCCGCGCCTTCGAGTTCCGACAATATGGAGAGTTCCTCTCCCAGATGTTCACCCAACACCTTCCTGACTGCCACGACGTTGTTGTCCGCTTCGATAGGGCCATGCGTCGACGAATCGGTAGCCGAAATGACCTGCGATTTTACGACTTCGCACAGTTCTCTGATTTGCAACGGACACACCTCCTCCCCTCCGGCACACAACTCCTCGCTACTCGCCCTTCCAGGGCCTTCGCTCGAGGAAGATCTGTCAAACCACCACGTAACGAACCCTGTCGCAAATTCAACCAGGGTGCTTGCAAGCGTTCTATCGAGTCTTGCAAATACACCCACGTTTGCACCAAGTGTGGAGTGACAGGCCGGGGTTCCATAGCGAACTGATCACGTACTTTCGCCATCACTGCTGGAGACAAGAGCAAGGCCATTGTTATTCAACGTATGGTCGCGGCCTATGTCGCATTATCTCGTTCACGTGGCAGAGAAGGGGAGGTGTTCACTACGGGACTTTGATGAAAAAGAAGGTAATTGTCGCGTACGGCTGCTCAAAGGTACGCGTAGGTCGCGCGCCACGATGTGTTCGCGAACTAGCGTAGATGTTGACTCCTTCCTGCACCATGCAGCGGGTCTGAGTCGTAAACAGCCACGTTGAGATACTCTGACGTAGGCTCTCCCCCATGGGCCATTCCTCCAACTGCTTGGTCAATGCGGCTAACCTGCTCCTAGGATATCCGAATCAATGTCTGCGGTCCTCGTTTTTTCCCTAACGTGTAATTGCCCTTCACACAGGCCCCCACGCCATTAACAAGATCGTTGCCCTCAAGCCTTTCCTGCAGCCGTACTCCCCACATGGCCGCGAGCCCCCTTGTTCTTTGAAACGCCATTGTCCTCCACAGTGGTCCACCTCACACCTGCCGAACACATGGCGCGGCTGCGAGGCTTAAAAGACGGACATGGCTGAAAGTCCGCTTCGCTTCCTCGACCTCCTCCAACTATTCAGCACCATGTCCCATCAACTCTCTATGACGCTCCGCCCTCGCATACGCCCGTCAGAGAAAAAACGTAGGCGGGAAGAAACACCCAGTGACTCGGAATCGAAGACTGCTGCTGCAGTTCGACCCGCCCCCGACGCAGGTGACATGAATCCAGCGCAGCTCGTCATCCTGAAGTCATTCTGCAATTTTTGTGGGGACCACATGGGGGACAAACACAACAAGTGTATCGACTGCGGCAGTTGTATGTGCGAGCAGACCGTCGAAAACGGCCCAGGTTGTATTTGGGTGGGTACCTTGGACCCAAGCGAGCCATTTCGATGTATGGTTTGCGAGCCGAAGCACTGGAGGCTTCAGAAAATGCTTCCAAGCGGGAAGGATGGCAGCTTTCCGGTGAGCATCCCTACTCTACTTCACGTTACTTCCACGGTCTCTGAAGCTTCTCTCCCAGTATGGCTTCACTGGATATGGAGGTAGAAAGCGATCCAAGTTAACCTGGCCGCTTCTGCTCGTGTCACTCTCGCTCTCCAGCCTGGGCGACACCTACCTCCGAGACGCATTGCGCCTCGACCTCAAGAACCACTACATGACTGCTCCCAAGAACGTATGCAGGCCGTATTTCTTCCGTTCACGCGGATGACTGACCAACAGGATAGCTACGCTTTAGCCATGCTAACATGAAACCTCACGGCGAGACAGCCGCGCTCGCCGAGATGAAGAAAGCAGCGCAGTTCATCAAGAAATCGGTTCGTTCCGACGTTCCAGCGAACGTGTTCATCCTCATCGACACCCACTCCGACACTATGACCGGCGCGTTGCAATGGGGAGTCAACCAGGGAAGCCCCCTGCAAGGCACGACGAGCGAGCTCCTTCGCAAATTCTGCGGAGACGACTTTATGTGTGCCATGAAGGAAGCCTCGGACGTCGCGCAAGCCTTGAGATTCCTGGCCGAGGAAGCCGAGTGGTATGACGCCTCGCCTTACAGCAGAGGTGGTTGGAGAGGTTTGCTCCTCTCTGCTTGCGCGTCGGTCATGCGCGTGCCAGAATCCTTCCAGGATTTGAAAGGTCTGGTCGAGAGGTAAGCATGGCGCGTTCTCAACCGTGCATTCTGACGTTTCAAACGGGCACGCAGAGGCACATTCGATTTCGTATTGGGCTTTGCGGGGGCCTCGACCATTCCTAGCCAAATCCGGAATTCAATCAGTCAATCAGTCGAGCGTATTGGCATAGACAAGTCATCCGGCATTTGGGACACGATCGCGCGAGTCATCGCCCAGGACCACAGCCTGCTGCAGGTCAACGCGGTCGTGCTGATCTACAGAGAACGTGGAACAGAACAGGTCATCGCGCGGAAGATTGGGCGTCACAGCACGCCCCTTCGTCCATGGGGGATTGAGTTCCACGCCTGTGAGACGCCTGGCTGCCTCCCTAACACCCGCGATTTCTACGTCCGGTGTGAGGGCAACATGGATGCCCGGGCGACCTGCAGGCTTTGTCACTGGACCTCGGGATGGGTAAAAGCTGCAGACCGGAAGGATCTCATCTTTCAGCTCGACAGCACCATGCCATCCGTCTTTTGGCACGACTATCCCCCTCCGGACGCCCTCAAAAATATATTCGTAGATGTGACGAAGGAGAAGAAGGCAAAGAAGGCGCAGGAGGAAGGGGAGGGGGAGAATGCAAAGAAAAGACAGAGGGGAGGAAAACAGTAAAGGTAGAGAACGCGGGGAAGAGAAGTTTTATATATATAAAAGACCGTATAATACAGCTGCGCATCATTCCACCCGTCGCTGGATACATGCAAAGTCTAACAATGGAACCGGCGCTTGCATAACTCGAATAAATTCTGCTGCCTCCACTACCTGACCATGCCAAGAGAACCCTTGTGTTTGGCCTCCCCAGTGACAAAACAGCCTTCACACTTCGACGGCATCGCTTCCTATCCAACGGGCATAACGTCCGTATGGTAGGCACCGTATATAGATTACACGTCTTAGTTGGCAACGTATTCCGCATCCGCTGCATCTCAGAGGCCTACCTCACTTACCTGCCGGGACCGGCGTGTCAAGGTTGGCCCTTCCCATCCTGGTGCTTTCCATCAAACGATCGGGAGCATTTATCACAACATGTCTTGGGGATGCCAATACCGGCGTCAGCCTCGCTGAGGGTCGGCCCTTCCGGTGTGGCGAATCTTCCTCCGCATATGACGCACCGCATGACCCAGCCTGCCTTGCGAGGCAGACAATGCGCCCTAGCTGATGCTACAGCGGGTCGTTCTACCCATTGCGCGACGCCCAATGACTTCGACGCAATAGCCACCTTGAGCGCGGGGCGACTGGTGCTAAATGCCAGACGCCAGAGCCTGACGTGGGGTCAGCGGACAACGCAGGCTTCACCCCACGCAAGGCGGGCCCCCAGGCCAATGACCTCGACGCCCCAGTGACCTCGACGCAACAGCCGCCTTGACAGCCGACCACGCGAGATAGAAACTTACCGTCTCTTCGGCTATCAAGCATTTGATACGCTGTATAGTTAACCGTCGCGTCCCTGCACAATAGAATTGTGTACGCGAGGTAGAAATCTACCGCGAAAAATGTCCCTTCGGCTATCAAGCATTTGATACGCTGTTTAACTTCCGTGTCCCGGGGCGATGGAACTGTGCACGCGAGATAGAAATCTACCGTGAAAAAAGACCCTCCGGCTATCAAGCATTTGATACACTGCTATGACAGCGAACCTCCGTGTCCCGGTTCATTGAAATGTAACGGCTGCACAGGGTCGCAAGTCTTTAGCGTAGCGGACGTTTTCCCTGAATGCTTTTCTACTGGAATTTGAGAGCTATGATTGGAGGAGTGCCCACGATTCGCCGATTCGTCGAAAGAGTCCTCAAGCGGTAACGGCATAAAGTGCTTTCCAGCGACTTGGCAACGAGGCTCTGTGACAGGGATAGAATTTCTGGAAATTACCGCAAAAAAATGTTCCTTCATCGAGTATTCCCGATACGGTAGTAGAGGGGTTTCATACGTTCCTGTGCTTATATTTACTTTGGCTTGTTTGGTCATTCGCTTTATCGGGCTGGTAACATGACGCACTCCCCACTGCGCAATGCCAATCACTGCATGCACGTCAACGGTCTCTCTGTCCTCGGTCATTTCGACACGTCAGATATCATTACATTTTGTCTCCTGTAGTTGCTCGTGTACTGCGCCTGCCTATTGTGTCGCCTACTGCTGTCGTTCAAGCTGAGTATGAGGGTACGTGTTTCGTCGCCGATGTCAACCTCGAAATAAGTGCTACTGACTGCGACCTTGTCGTCGGAAAGGAATGGGTTGCACTGCTGCGCCTGGTGAATGCTGATTGCGATCGTGCTCTGCGATCCCGTGCAGAAGGATCCGATTCACCCTTCGAGGCTGCGATAGACAGTGAATGCACTCGTCATCGTTGATGGCATCGATGTGCCTCATGCTCTTGAGGAGGTCCAGCCTGACCCCACTGCTGATGCTCCACAGGATGATTGCGCGCGCGCGTATTCTGTGAACTACGTCAAGAATGCGTTTTTTGACAGCAACACCTTGTCTTCCTCGATCACGCTTACTATGTATTGGACGCAAGACATCTGCTTGCCCGTAAACCGCGCTATTCTCTGCTGCGTGGCAAACGCCCCTGCTCATCACCTCCCACGCGGCGATGTGCTGGTGCTAGCACCGCCTCCACTAACAACTCACCACGTTACAGAGCAATTGAGGATACTGGCACATCAACGAGGTAGACTACAATCTATACGCAGCAGATATCGCGTAAAAATCTTGGAAATTTGCAGGTCCTCACTCTCCGAGTCGCAACATATGAATGTGCGTTGAGGTCCACACCCGATCACAATACTACAATACGTTGAGATATAATACAGTTTGGGCATTGCGCGGGCGAAAAGACGAGTGACTGCATTACAAGTCGTATCGGGGCTGCCACGGATGTGGCCCATCGCGACTAGTTTGATACGCTGCATAGTGAACACCCGTGCCCTATGAGCATCCAAATGCACATTTAATTGGCGCGCAATTTTTCTTTGCAGCCCGCTACTTTTTCGAGCGGAAGTGCACTACTGTCACGACGAGTAGATAATGCTAGTAGGATACGTGTGATGTCATTAAACCAAGCTGGACCGGTAGCTATGCGTCTCCGGATATGCTCATCCGTCTAAATTTCCATCACCTCTAAGGCCGCCAATACCGCGTCAGTCTTAAGCACATCATGACCTGAGTCCTTCATATGACGAAGTGTGGCCTCCTTGCATAGGTTGCAAAGGCTAGGAATCTCCGTCTATCTATGCCTTCGATCTCCGCTGCAGACCCCCTGCGGAAGAAAGCACAGTGAGCTTAGTAACGCTCGTCAAGACCCAAAGAGTGGCTGCAGAAAGAGATGAACGGATGAGCTCGATGAGCATCCCAGAGGGTCCCGTCTCTCTAGTCTCACTTCTCCTTTTCAGCCACCGAAGAGAGTTACTAAAGGACCTTCGACTTACGCCGCGACCAAAGCTCAGAAGGTGAGTACTCTTACTAGACAATCAGATGCTATTATCGAGCTTCAATACCTGATTCCAGCGAATGGTGGCTGCACCCAATTGGGGAAGACCCATTTTTCGTCGTCGCTGAACGCATTGCAGAGTAAATAGAGTGTGCTAAGCAAAGGTCACTTCTCTAACATCGAACAAAACTAAAGCAATCGAACGGGCCACGGTATGTTCCAGACTTCTCCCTGACAAATCATTTATTGCTCAGGCACAGTAACAGCAATCAAGCGATGGAGCTGGACCCTCGACTGGCGACGACCGTGCCTGTCAAAACCAGGACACCTCTATGGAAGGTGGTCGGGTCAGCATGAAACGATAGTACCCCGGCGTAATAGCCCGTCCGAACCCTCAGTCGGCAGCCGACAAAACAGGGACACCGTCAAGGATCCCTCCAATAGCGGGCAAGGTCAGGGTAGCACTATGGACCGAAGGGTTCTGAGCGCCGTGAGTCCTCTCTCCGACGACATATCCTACAATGACAGCGCCTCACCCCTTGCGCAGGCACCGCGACCGAATGATGAGCCTGGGCCTTCCATTGGGGGCATCCGTGGAGCGGTGCACAGCCTTTGTTTTGAGTCACGTCGTTGTGCTCATGGTCGATCGGCGTCTACCGGGTGCATTGATAGCCAAGGTTTCGTTCCCTATGCCCGTGTGTGCGGATGTTATGTTGTAGATCGGATATATCTGCTGAAACGTGGCCGCCAGTGAAGCCCTCAATTTAACATGCTGCTGAAAATTTCTCATAGCGACTGTATGGAATGCGACAGTCGCGAACGGCCGGGCTTCACGGCGCTACGCGTGGAAAAGTGACAGCATCCTCCACCCACATAGCACACGCCATTGTTCCAAAGCCAATGGGGCTAAGCGTGTGGTGTGCTAAGCGAGTGTGGAAGCTGAACCGGCACACATCAGTAACTCAGCGAGCCTGATCAGGTCCACATCTACGCGGCAGTGAATATTTAAGGCGTCCGGTTAACATCTTCAACCCCAACATCAACCACCATGCAGCGTCTTCCAGTCGAGTCACTTTCAGACATCTTTGTCAAGTGCTTGCCTGATCAGCCATACGTTGAGCCGAATAGAGACATGCCCCCTCTCCTTTTCCTCCAGGTCTGCCGTCACTGGAGAAACGTAGCGCTACAGACGACGGAGCTCTGGGCGTCACTCAACACAGTCTTGGACGACGGCTGGGGCGATTCGGAGTCCATGAACGACTGGCGCATGGATGGGTATGCGGCTTGGCTGTCCAGGTCTGGGAATCGCCCACTTTCATTGGCAGTCTCAATTGAACGCGAGGCGGGGCTGTGGAAAGAGTGGATAGGGCTGCTTTTGCCATTCAAGGGCCGATTCGAGCGGTTGCAAGTGATGGACGAAGATGAATACCCTACGAACCTTAGCGAGCTGCTCGAAGGTGCCAGCATGCTGAAGGTACTCGTCGTCAAAGCACACTGGCAGCTCGACGAAAAACGCACGCTCGCGATTACCAACCCACTTCTATGCTTGAAAACCCTCGTCGTCGACGACTTCGACGTGGATCCTAAAACTCTGTCGTGCTCTGCATGGGCCAACCTCACCCACTTGGCTATCCGCCTTCCATATGAAGCAAGATACTCAGCGAGCGCATTTCTTGAACTCGTTTTACGGTGTCCCAACCTCGAGACTCTCATCTTCGGGCCCTTCACTCCCGAGGCTGCGGACCCTCTTGCACCCCGCAAGCCCTTGATTCACACCAACCTCCGCTCGCTCACTGTCATGCCCGGTAGTTCCCTCGAGCTCCATCCCGCCTCTCGGATCTTGGTCCTTCCCTCCCTCCTCTGCCTCAGCGTAAAGAATGAACTGGGGAGCGACTTGGAGGAGACACTAGCGGAGCATCGACAAAGAACCGTCGTCTCACCCGAACGCCTCCGCAAAATGCAGATTCTCGACAACTCAGACTTCGATGTCTTCGATGTTTTCGACGTAGGGTGGAGAAACATCACGCACCTCGACCTGGTATTTCATGGAAGGCTGCAGGCTCTACTCTCAGTAATAGAGTATTGCCCGAGCCTTCAGGTGCTCGGGATGTGGGGCCGCAATAGCGACGAATGTGCGACCTCGCTGCCACGGCCTCTAACCTATCCCTCGCTGATGGATCTATACATTTCTGTCGATGCACCGCTCGGCAACTTTCTCCAGCTGGTCACATTGCCTGCGTTGACCGAGCTGACCATCTTCACAACTGCTTGCGGGCCACATAACGACATCCGAGACATGCTGCTTCGTTCTCGCTCGCCGCTCACCTGCCTCGAGGTGACGGAGAGATGTTCGGGGAAAGCTTGTGAGTGGACTGAGGAGGAGCGTCAACAGCTATTGGCGTCGATACCTACTTTGAACGACTTATTTCTGACTCCCAGTACTTTTTAACATTTACATACGGACGGCCGCTGTTTATAGCTAGTTGTCTTGTACATACGCATATATTTCAAGCTCGACGATAAACTGAGCCGTTCGGTACATGGAAGGAGCTTTTACCGCTGGTTCGGCACCGTTAACCGTGGTGGAAAGAACCTTAGCCCGTTCAGAGAGCGTCATAGTCAGCGTATTCTAGTACATTTTTACAAATGGCTTCGGGTTAGAGAAGCATTCTTCCAACATTTCAACCATTGGTTCGCGCACTTCGTGGGTAATTGCATGTGCGCTAGTCGTATACCAGGTATTTTTTCTGTAAATAGATCAGGGTAAATATCTTGCTTAGGGCATGTTTGACAAGCCCTGTATCGCGCATTTCACAACCCCCATGAAGTGCGCAGAATAAGGAAACTCCAGAATTTAATGTCAGCTTTCAAATGACCCAATATTCATCCAATTCCATTCAGAAATGAGTGAGATATGGCCAAAATACAAAATCCTAATCAGACACATTTCGCTTGATTTTCACTACACTTTCTGACCAGGTCTTGTCCTAAGCTAATCAGACCATGCTTTTACTACACCACTCTGACCAATCCGACTACACTTTGACCTACACTTTGACTAGGATTAGCACATTTCAGACAATTTTCGCTACACTTTCTGACTAGGTTTCGTCCTAATAAGAAATTCATATCTCAACCAAATCAAGCAATTACGGTATGATCATTAGACCAAATTGAATCATGAGATCACAAGCTACAACATTGCTTACATAAGCAACAAAAACCGACCACAAGACTAATGACTATACTACACTTTCAGTACACTTTGACTAGGATTTCAACTACCATTCTGACTAGACTCTGTCCTGACCATTTCCTACACATTGACTACCGTAACCAATCCGACTAGGATCAGATCCAACTCTTATGCTAATATATGCTACACTTTGACTACACTTTGACTAGAAACTAGTGCAAATCGCAACATTTTCGCTATACTTTCTGACTAGGTCTTGTCTTATTAGACTCTGTCCTAAGTTCTGACTACACTCTGACTAGGATTCTAATAGTGTATTTCAGTCCATTTTTGCTACACTTTCCAACCAGGTCTTGTCCTAATCCTAATCCAACAGAGACAAAAATTGAATAGAAATAAATTTAAATTCCACCCCACCACCCAAGATCTACGCTACACTTTGACTACATTCTGACTAGGATTAGACCTACCTTTCTACTAGAACTAGCGCAAATCGCTGCATTTTCACTACACTTTCTGACTAGATCTTGTCTAACAACTCAATAAATCAAATTTAAAACTGGACTCAAAAATAGACATTTCACTACATATACCAACCATCTTAATTCTGAATTTCGCATAACACTGACAAACTCAACAAAACCAATTCCAACCTTTTTTTTGGTGTCCTTTTTTGCGAGTGGAAGAAAATATCACAGTGTTACCAAGAATGAAAAAAATCATATCTCAACCAAATCAAGGAATTACGGTATGATCATTAGACCAAATTAGATCATCACATAACAAGCTACAACTTTGCTTACATAAGCGACAAAATCCGACCACAACACACTATTTTCGCTACACTTTGACTAGGATTAGAGTCCAAATCAGAC
>JBBPOE010000744.1:0-14199 GCA_038091295.1 Tylopilus felleus | reverse complement strand
CGACATTTGAATCTTTTCGGCATAACGGCCCGATCGCGAAGTCCTCTTTCAATCGTGTGAATCTGCGCCCAGTATTGAAAACGGATCCCAAGTTGGCAAGTTCGTCTTCGAGAGCCGGTCTGCAATCAACTCGATCCAGAATTGTGCTCAGCAGTCCGAAGGGGTCGGTAGG
This sequence comes from Tylopilus felleus, assembly GCA_038091295.1. Lineage (NCBI taxonomy): Eukaryota > Fungi > Basidiomycota > Agaricomycetes > Boletales > Boletaceae > Tylopilus > Tylopilus felleus. The sequence goes on along the minus strand of JBBPOE010000744.1, from coordinate 14,027 downwards.
TAGCACGATCCCGGCTCGACGGTCGGTCGAGACGATACCTCAAAGGATGGTCACCATAACAGCGTGGCGACGTGCTCCACACTAATAATTTGCGCTAATCATATGGCGAGTCGAATGTCAGCACGCACGTCATCATGCTAATCCGAGTCGGTCCGAGATCCATTCAGTGACACCGCATCCGGTAGAAAGGACCCCCAAATGCCATGACTCTCCCTATAGTACCCCAGACCTTGCGATACAACAAGCATGCGGATAGGCTTTCCTTCGATATGGGTGGAGTGTCGAGAGACACCTCAAAGACGGAGAGTGAGTTAGATGGGGTTGCCAGTCATCGTGGAACCAACATGCGAATCACCTCTAGCGGCGTTCTTTTTTTCATCGACAACCCAGTTTGCATAAGATGAGCACGATGCGCCATCAAGTGAAGTGCAGGCCGTGTTCTAATACCCTTCTCCGAGGCGTTCGTTTTGCCTGACTGACGACCGAACGCGCAGCAGTCTACCTTGCAATGCCGATGTCGACCGAGATGAAATGAACATCACGGATCATCATGATGCAGTACGTCACCTGGTTTCATGAGACAGTCTAAAGTTGAAACCCGTGCCGAGTTGAGCCAGATTGCATGAAACACGGTATGAAAGATTATATCCCCACACGCGAACAAACCCGACGTTATGGGGTATCGTACAGGACACGCTGTACGGTATCGATCCAAAGTCGTCACATCTCATTTTCGACGACGGCACGATGGTCATTGGTGCCAAACAGGGCGGACCCGTCTGATTCAGATCATCTTCCGTGAGAGGTCATGCAATCAGAATTCAAATGATCGTCAACTTCTGGCTATCCCACAACGGTTTCAGGTTCAGTATCGGCATCAGTGAGACGATCACTGGACCCAAGGTCATGTCGGGGAGAAGAAGCAGCAGGTCGCAGAGATTCTATCAGAAAACTACGTCGCAGGAACGGGAGCGCCGCTATGTAGATGCCCGAACTTTCGTTTTCGCACATATCCTTGTAGCCTCCACGTGGTAGATACACAGCATATCATGGATAATAACGACAGACAACGAGGAGGCTATAGATCAGTGGTGGGACGGTAAACTAGTCCCGTCAATCATGATATGGCTACAATAGACAAAAAATTAAAAGATGTCCTCGGTACGCGTAGAACCACACCAGAGAAATTTTAAAGAAGAAAAGAGCGTGGATGACATGACTCAAGAGCTATGTACTCATTGATCGCAAAGCGGTGAAAGTTCAACACGTAGGAGCTCGTCCAACGACCTCCCGTCAACATACTGTGCCCATCGAGGTTGCTTGGTCTGTACCGATCGAAGTTGTCATTGCCAGTGTTTGTTCTGGAAGGCGCGTCGTCAGCACGACGTTGTCTTCGGTCGCATAGAACGTGTTGCTGGGGCAGGTTTAAGTTACAGCCATCCGATATCATTGTCATGCATACCATGAACACGGCAGACGAAGGCCGAGGAGCGATCTCACCGCTCTGCAGGACGCGATTGTACTGAGGATTCATCAGAATCAGTCAGCCCTTGCAGCTCCGTCTCTAACGGAAAAGGCTACCTTACGGTGATGGCTGTGTTGCCAGCTATAGCCACCAAAGCTAGCATACGTTGAATAACGGGATCGACGCAAAGAAAGTGATCATACCGTCAGCACCCATCAAAGCGAAAATCTGTTAATAAACAGAGTGAGCGCACGACGGAGAAGCGGAAGGCACGTCATCCAGACCGTTGGAAAAGAATTTGCCAGAGCCGCTACGGCAAAATACGATAAACCTTGGGTCCGCAAACGTTCTTTCAAAGGAGAATTGGACGGTTGTTTCGACAGCTTCACGATGGACAAGACGAGTACAAGGAGGTCATAGCACACGGCTTAGACGCATGGCATGAATAGAGTACGGGTACGAGCACAACTGCGTGACTTACTGTACATGAATATGAGAGCGCTCAGTGCTGGGTTCGTGTCATGAACAACACATGCACCGTCCAATTCTGAAGACTTGATGTATGCCACATCTAATGTACGATGACGGTGTGTCGGGATGAAGATTTTTGAAGATTCGTACCTATTGCCAATATGGTCCACTGTCCGAGAGCGATGAGTAGCAACAGGGCATGCACCAAACGAGAGTCCTTCCATATCACCCATCTGTGCTGTTCGTAAGACGGAGATTCGAAGACACAACGCTCTGTGCACATACGTGCGGATCATGAGGTTCGTCGAAGAGCACCCTATAGCAATGTCCGTTACTATCTAATGTCAAACAGCTGTTCAGTAAACATGATGCAAGCAAATAAGTCGGCCTCACTGATATCCAGGTAATTCCAACTGATCAGGTGAATAAGCTACGTGGAACGACATGGATATGATTGAAAACGGACCTTGACAGGGTAATTTCCCCGGCAACGGGCTAGTTTGAATCGCACTACAATGAAGGTCAATGAGATACCCGCCCAATCGCTAGCCCGACACTCACAGCAAAATGAAGGACATGAGAAGGCAAAACCTCCCAAGCACGTATGGGACCTTGACGGGGTAAGCGTGATGGACGATTATGAGCGAGCGAACACGCGACCACTCACAAGATACCAACGAAAGGGGAGACGTCGGCGTATGATGGCGTATTCTACGTCAAAAGACCGGACATATTCCCATCTAGACAACGAACCCGTGAAGCAGGCATTTCCACCACGCAGGAAGAAAACGTACCCAAAGATGCCCAATAGCACGAGTATCGTGTCCGCATAGACGACGGCAAGTTTAGCGTCCACCGCTGGGTCCTGCCACCAGTGAGCCATTGATGGACCAGCTAGTCACCGCGTCAGTTTGGCAGAGCAGAGTGAATAATTTAAGGGAGGGGATACGGGAACGAGCTTGCGATGGGCTCTTTGCAAATGGTGGGGAAGCGCACGTGGGTTATATATTAAGACCTTTTCGGGTTGATGCCGTGACGTCGGAGCTTGAAATTACACAAGGCGTGTCTTACTCGCTTCGGATGTTTTGGAGACGGGGTGATGAAATTCGGGTGGAGAGAACTAAACCATACAGTGACATTTAGGAGGGAATCGTACGCGAGGGATCATGAGAACAGATTACGTACGCGTACCTTAATTTCCGACTCCGTTGAATGAGCCGATCGTCGGATTCAAGTCTAAAGGCCTAACGGATGAACCATCACGTGCAACGTCAGCATCAACGGCAGCCAAGTGTAAGAATATTTTCAAGATTTCTTCCGCACAGCGTTCATGGCCGTCTTACAGCACGACTTACTCCCCTTCTGCGGGTGCCAGTTCTACGAAATTGATGTCAGATTGGCAGAACAAAGTTCCTGCAGAAAGCTGGGCCCCATCCAATTACTCAACGCTAGGTCTGGCCCTAGCAGGTACGTATTCTATTCAGAAATTTCTCTGGAATGCGCGCGAACCCCTCAGGGCTTCTCAACCTTATGTAGACCAGTGACAAAACCTTCTACGATAATAGCCACCACCACGGGTCTGGAGGTATTCTTCCACCGTCCGACGTAACGTAAGACGCCCTTCTCAGTCTCGCTTTCATCCCTCTAGTGTTCTCCGCACCCTTCTTGACTGCTTCTACCACCGTTTCGAGATCGACGTTCCGCGTCACGGTTGGCGTCGCAGGCTCGCAGAGCGGGGTAAGCGCATCGACGACAGTTCGGTCACCTGGACCTACTGGGGTATGCTTACCGAGTGCACTAAGGGCCGCTTTTAGCGGAGCATAAGCGCCATCTGCTTCTGACAACCGCGGGCATCTCCGTAGCCCGGTTGACCACGCACTGGCAATGAAGAATATCGCGAACACTGGCGAAACGAACACCTCAGGAATTGGCCTTGGACCGTGGCAGGGTGGACATACATGCACCGATGGTCCCGCCCATCGTCCCTTCTAATATCTCTCCTACCCTAGACTCAAGCGAAGCGGGATTTAACGATCGAGGCTGACCTCAGGGGTCCAATGCTGTGAGAGTTTGGCTGCCACGGGCCCGATGCATCGGGAGCAATTCAGAGACTACTCAGGGATCCGAAATTCACCTTTGGCGCCGCTTGCAAACGTGTGTCCACAAGCTCCATCACCGACGATAGTGTCGAACCTTGTCATATCCGGTTCTGCTGCAAGTACGCTTTCACATGCACCTCGTATTCCCCTTGGGATATCTTCTGCAGTGAATCCAAGATCGGCCCACGTATACCCTCCGACACTGTAATCCTCTCCAGCGGAAGATGAAGTACCTGAGACGTCGGGCCGGAAAGAAGCATAAATTGACTGAAGCGTTTCCACGACTTTATTCCAATCTCTCGGCTGGAGCGTCGAGGAGCGCGAGCAAGTCGATTGGGTCAGCTGGGGAGTTTGCTAACATAGACCTTAAGTAAATGAGAATAGGATGGAGAAAGCAACCGGGTACCGTTCACAATCCCTTCAACCCTTGTCACATTGACGAGTGATATGGAGAAACCAGGAGCGTTCAAAGAGGTCATGTATGGCGCGCTATGGATTCTTGCATTATCCCCTGTGAAGCTATAACATGCAATACACGTCAGCCGATCGATCCCGGACAGCAGTCATCCAATGGGCAGTCAAGTCTTACCAAGTTCTTTCCGAGCTTGTTCTACGACAGCACCCATCTCAAGGACTGATATTCCCCCAAGTTATTAATGAACAATACGATCACGTCGCCTGGGCAGATCCGGGTCTCGTTGGCTTCATACTCCATATTCCGTTCTATGCGCCATTGGGTTCAACACCAGTCTCGACGCTACGACAGACGCACCGATGTAGATATCTGACCCTCTCCAGCCTCCTCCGCTGCCTCTGACATCGCAGACCATCTCGGCGATCAACCACGCCGGAGAAGTAAGTGGCACGCGGCGTACGCCAGGTTCGTTGTGAAGTCCAAGCCCCATTTCAACCTGTCCATCGGCGATAAGCTCAAACGCTGTCCGAGAAAGGTGAAGGGCTCGTGTTCTACCGCAAGCCCAACGTTGGGCCTGTCCCCCCGTGTGGTTGTTGATCACGACCATCATGTCTCTCCCTTTGACAGCCTCTGCACTGTCTAGGCCCGCGAACGCGGCAAACTCGATGGCAGCCAATATCTGCTTGGCACTGGGACTGGCAAAGATGTCACCGGAAACCACGGACATGAGCATGCCATGCCCGACGTAGCCAGCGAGGGCTGGTTCGTGACCAGCACCACCTCCGGAGACCACAGCGATGCGCGTCGTGGATGGACTACGTACATTGTCTTGGTCTGCGCATGGCTATGGTCGATATAGGGGCTAGAGTCAGGGAAAGCTCGGGGTATGAAATAGGAAACGTAGTACCAGTCGCAACGCTGGATTCCGGACTACGGTTCCCCTCAGAGAGGCGAGCACGAGCCCTTCTGCATATTCAAATATGTATTTGTTCGACATCTAGATGGCGGTTAAAGTGAGAAATATGGATGGGCGGTGACAAGGGACTTCGATAATGCAGGTGAGAATCACTGTGGAGAGTGAGACAATCTACCAGGTCAGCGGACCAGGACGTGTGTACTAGGATACATGGCTCAGCTTGATCAGAAGGATGGGAAGAGCTTGGTAAAGACCTAGTAGTGGCAACCGATGTTAGACTCATCAAGTCAACGAACAGGTATCTGTTCAGAAGGGCGGCAATTGCCAGTGCTCATTGTCACGCAATCACAAGGAGACGACTACTTAGCGTACACTTTACGAACGAGACGAGATAGAGAAAAGCGTAAATCGAGGTACCATCAACAAGCTTTACATTACCATCCACCGGGAAACTATCCGTCATCAGGGCCTTTCAAGATGCAGTTAACCTCGATTTTCATACAAGGACCAACGCTGGATGGAAATGAATTGCTGGGTCCAATGCCACGGGACGAGTTAACCATTCCCGGAGACGACCCTGAAAGAACCCGCACTCAGTGCACGGCGTTCCTGTGCTGGGCAAAGCGTACATCAAGTTTCGATGTGTAAAACTGCGATGCACTCACGTTACGTAGGTCATTCTCCTTGTTGAATACACGGTCGCAGTCAATGCAATATGGATGACACTGCCGGTTGTGCTCTCGCAGGCCTTTGGAGAACTGGAAGAACCGATTACATCTGTCACAGTAGTAGTGGTCACGGAGGCAGTGTTCTATCAGGTCTTCTTCGTCTGCAAAGTGGGTTCGACAGTCGCGACAATAATGATGTCTGGGACTCTGGATGTAGTGTTGTTCGAGACCCAGCCAAGTCTCAAAGTCCTTATCGCAGTTATCACAGGTGTTGTGCTTGTGAGAGTTTGCGATGTGCTGGCGGTACGAGTACAAGAACTGGAAGTAGCGGTCGCAGCGATCGCAGTCGGCCATCAGAACTCGTTCGACTTGACCGTCGATGGCAAAGAGGAGAGCAAGAGGTGTGCGTTTGCACGCCTCAAGACGCGGGCGGAGGAAAGGAGGGGGTCACTCTGATGCTTAGTAATACAACGCTGTTGCCCACTCGGTCGATTGTGATCTTGTCCGAACAACTCCTCAGAAAATGCAATCAATCAGTGATCGAGTGATATTCGTGACACGTCATAACTGACATAACAAACGAGAGTGATAAAAACACAAAATGAGTATGGAGGACATCCTGAAAGCATGCAGGGCCCGCTTCCCAGTAACAGCACAAGCCTGAGCAGCCGATCCGAACGTCTCCCCATCTTGCTTGCGTTTCTTTGCGCATACGTTCGTCACGATAGCAATCGAGTGGTTCTCTTTCTCCAGGATGTTCGAGAAGTTGGGGAATGGCAGCACTAAATAATACTCGCTCCCACGGCCCAAGCACTCGGTAGCGATACAATGGGCGGAAAAACTACGACGAGCAAAGGTCAATATGAGTCTTCCATGTCCACATAATTAGCCATTGGATCTTCCGCATTTCGACGGTTCATCCGGTAGGCCGCTGTACGAGGGTGAGAAGGAGTCAGATAAACACACGGACGAGACTTACCAAGCTCCTCTTCCGTGACATCGTGCCTACTAACTTCTAATCCCTTTCTTGCCAAGTCTTCATCGTCGCCTCCACGTGCTTTCCGATTCCTGTCATCACTGAGAGCTTCCGCCAAACGGTCTTTGTCGAGCGTGACATTTTCTTCTCCGACACGCTTTTTGATACTTGAGTTGGTCCTAGGTTCAGATGGACGTCATTACCACGTTGAGAAGCTTGCCACGCAAAGAGCTGGAGTTTCTGTACTTCCGGTGCTTCGCCATTGTACCGGAAAAGTTCTTTCTCTCGGCCTAGATTCGGCGGGTCAAAAACAACCGTGAAGAGGGAAGGAAATGACGTACATCTTCTGGAGCAACGTTATTTAAAGGAGTATCACGCATAGAACGGGTCTTGGGATCATAGTAAGCACTGTCGGGATCCAAGTTGACGAGGTATTTAGCGGTGTCTTCTCGTATACGCAAATTTCGGACGGTGATGCGAGTCTTGGTGTCGAGTTTCTGACCAACCACGTCGTCTGCATCCTCCTCGTCGCTAGAACCAAAGTCGGGGTCGGCGGCTTCCTCCTTTCCAGCTTTCGCCACCTTGCGCACAGCAGCAGCCAAATCCCGTTGTGGTCTGATTGTCAATCTCCTCTTCACGAAGCTTCTTCTGGCCTCGTATTCTTCGTGAATCTTTTCATGTTCTGATGGATCGTAACCATTCCAGCGGTCCCGCTTTGCGTCGTAGGACGCTCCAAACAGTACTCCCTCTTGTGCGTCATGGCCCCACCATTCTCGCATGTGCCTTTGCGATACTTTTTGGCTGCAGGATCGGCACATGCGCCACGGTCGTACCAAGTTGTCGAGTTTGTTGGCAGTGCAATCATCCGAAGGTCGACGTTGATGGCTTAGTGACGGAGCAGCGGTGTCTAGATACCATGGTACCTGAGTGATTTATTCTAGAGTAATGTGAATACGGACAGCAAGAGATGAAATGAGGACGGAAGACGCACGAGGAATGTGTTGATTGATTGGTTTTCGTTCCTCATCGAGTGCTGCGGGTGCGGTACCGGCCTTGCGAGCGGCATCCAGAGACGAAATTCCTCGCGCGAAAGCTCTCAACGATAGCCGCAGAAGAGATGAGTGTGATCTTGGACGGTAGGAAGCTGAACGTACCGGACAAAGTCATGGTAGTATGAGAATGACTAATCAAACCTTTCTTTCTTTCTGTCAGATGATATCATGACAATGAATGCCGAGGCGAAGTTGGTGATTTTATCGATCAGATCGTAGAATATGTACACGTCGTGGTACTATAACATTGTCCGGCGGCAGGATACTGCAGTGCTTCACATCGGGTGGTGGGACAGCGAATGTGCGTAGCATGACTTCAAGTTGGGTCAGTTGGTTCAATCACTCTGGTCACTGCTACGAGTCCTATCGGTGCGGAAACTGATCTCAATTCCGCAGTCAAGAACGTCTGCGCTGTATGCAATGTCGTGTGGGGCGCCGGGATCTCTACTGGCTTGATGGATGGAAGACCCAGTCACCCGACTGTTGACATTTCGATAAGATAGCGCACCGTTCCTTGAATCAATTACTTAGCTGATCACAGGTAGTACCATCGTTGGACTAGCCAGGACAACTCAGCATCATGCGCGGGGAATGAGTGGTGGGGGCCACATGTAGCAGTAATAGCTTGGTTGGGTATTTCGCATGACGCACGTGTTGTGTATGTTGTGTACTCCTCCTCCAGAACTGAGATAGCATTCTGGTTGTCGCTTTACTCCTGAAGACAGCGCGGTATACCTCGGGACGTAAGGCTTGACCGGACGATCAGGATTACCTGAGATCTCATCTCTGGAAGAGGGCGTGCTGGCCGCTCCGTGAGAATAACTTCAGTGGTCCATTGATAGGGCGAAAGTCAGTTTCCGGAAGAATGAAATAATACTCACATCAGCCTCAGGAACTGTGCCGCAGCGCAAAGTGGTGCCTAAATTCGAGAAAAAGTCTGATGCCAGTGCTTCCGATGACAGCCACCGATCAGAATGGGGCAAGGAAGTAATATTGAAGATCCAAACAATGACAAGTTAGCGTCCGCTCGGGGGTGAATGCGGAAGAGGAGCAGATGGGCGTCAGAACCAGGTCTTGCCACTTCCCTACCTTGTGATAGTGGCGTATCGTTATGCGGTGAGGCGCAATGCCAACATTTGCGCCGGTCGGAAATGAGGCTATCTCGAGATGGAACGAAGGTTCGAGCGATAGTAACTTGCTCGACCGGGTAACGCCGACGAACGAGGAGGTTTGATGATTATTCTATTGCTTTTCCTGAGGCCTGATGATCATGACAAAAACGGGTCCCGCACAGTTCTGAGTTGGTGACCCTAACGTACAGGCGGTCCGGTTCGTCTAGCCACGATTCTGTTCATGCCAAGTACGGGAAAGATCGAGTAAATTAGAACACGATCTCACAAAACGAACACATCGGTTTGTGCTCACCTTTCGAGCCAGACGGCCACACGAAGTCACAGGTGGGGACGTTTTGTCATCCGCTTTTGGTTTTTCAAGGGGGAACATTTGAGAGCCAATGCTTCTTGATAAAGACTTTTATGAAGGATCTTGTCCGTACCTGTAGCGACCCATGCGTAATGGACTTCACTGAGTAGAGTCAGGTTCTGGTCCTAGATATTCGATGTCCATGCCCACGGGCGCTCCAGGTCCACGCCCTTGCATTGTTCCCGGTCACCCATATGAGGACGTCTTCGACGAAAGGTCGTGCGATGTCAATTCATGGATCACCCCGGTCCCTACACCTAAATCCTCATCACGGTGATAAGAAGACGTCGCCACAGGAAATAATACCCGTAGCGCGGAGTAGTGATTGTAAATGATCAGCGCTGAACGTTGAACCCCGCTTGCAATGATCATGATGGCATCACTTTTTCCTGGATGTTAGTAACTTGCAACGCTACGCATGCCAGGCGGGATAGGCCAATACTTTCTCAGATTCAAAGTCCGTGCGTTCCAGAGACTCAGAGAAGGCCCGTCCAGACTTTATTGATTGTCGAACATGTTCGGAATGACGACAGCTGGTCTCTAAACCCACGGCTGAATTGACGGAAATAAGTACGCTGTTCAAGTTGATAGTTCATATGATCATCATGGGGGTGTGTGGCGTAACTTGCAGTTACCTCACTTATTCTCCAATCGGCCCGGGTCATTGTCATTCAGTCGGCAGTCAAGGAAATGTATGCTATGATCAAGCTACCTCAGGCGGGCGGCACAAACATAGTCCTCGTGAAATGACCTCCGATGGTATGTACATTGTTACATATGCTACAAAACGGGCAGTGATCTATCAGAACAAACTTGATACCATCTTTTGTCCGGAAGATCATCTGCTAGGGTAAGACTGCTGTGCAATCTGCACTCTCTTTTCCGGGACTAGCGATTTCAACTTGTCTGCGACGGGGAAAAAGAATGATACATCAGCGTCCGTCACCAGGACCACCCAAGACAGGAACTCACCCGCGAAACCAAAGAAACTAGAACCCATCCCGTTTCCTTGGTTTTGGGCTGCGGAGGGAGAGGGTTGATAAAAGGAGCTTTGTCGAATACGGTTCGCCTTCCAGTATCGACAACGTTGGTGGCCCGCAGGTAATTGCCCTTCCGAGATCTGTATCTAACATCAGACATGGCATCAGTAACGTGTCACCCCTAGAGAGGTTTGACAAGTCACCCACCTTGGTCTTCGGAACAGAACTTCCAAAGTCTCCTAGTTCAAACAGAAACTCGGTCCCAGGCCAATGTATTCTGGTGGTCAACTCAGTGAGTATTCTGTCATGTCAACAGGTACATTAACGTGCAACTGACTCGTAAAACGCTGCGTTCTCCTCGGGAACGCGCACTTCCTGCACGTGCCACGCGACAGGAAAATCGCTTGGCACCACTAGCGCTTCCTTGGATATGGATTTCACGGACAGATATTTTCCGTATTTGAGATTTCGAATCGAGTGACCGGCCCCCAATGGGTGGACCTCCCACTGCCATCGACTGCTAAGCGACGTGTGAAGGCTAAACAGGGACCAACGCCTACAGACCTTTTGGGTATCCAGATCTTTAGGTGGCATTCCTGAGAGTCGTGCCTCATGAGCGTACAGAACACATCAGCGAGAGAAATGGACTAACCTACGATGCTATGTTCGTTGATCATCTCCATCGCAGTCCCACTTTGTCGATTGACGAACGAGAACGTCCCACGATGGATGGGCATTCTCTTCCGAGTGTCACTGCGGTGTGGAGAAGAGGACGAAGTCGTTTGTCCAAAGGCTCGAAAGATCGACGTAGACATGTTGAGGGAGGAAGCAGACGAGGGTGACGAGGGCGAATGACGGGCTTTTGAAGACCTCGAGGCAAATAGCGCCAACAGCCACGCCCATGGGCATGCTGGTTCCGCGTGGTATCCTGTACAGATGGGAATGATCAGATCCAGAGAGAACATTCTGTGCTTTACCACTTGGAGGACTCCGACGCAAACGATTGCAGGTCTTCTCGAGTTCTGAATGCTGTGGTTAATCAGTGCGGGCTGCACGTGTGGTGTTAGTTTGAAATGGAATGCAAAAACGTTGGAAATTTCGCGATAAGGAACCGTGCAACGCACTATATTTGATGAAACCTTGCAGCGTGAAGCTTTGAAGACTCGAGTGGGGCAGTGATGCATCACGCAGTATCAATCATCGTGATGCATGATCAGCCCGCGCGGCGAAATTTCAGAGCTCGAACATCATCAAGTTCTGAGCTCAGCCACCAAGCTGCGGCACGCCGTCTGAGGGAGTAAGGATGGAGCACGTCGTCCAAGGCAGTACAGAGCTATTCGCTCATGTTTGAAAAATGGAAACCAAGAAGACAAAGTGGGTCATGATAGGATTTTAATGGTGCGGGTTCCGTGCGGTGACGGTGACTACGGAAACGTGCCCTGTTCCCTATGCCAAACGGAAGGCTATAACTTCTAGAAACCCAACACAGTGGGATACCAGGAAGTAGACACTGCAATAATCTATATCTTTCTCCTGACGGTCCCGCAGTGGCGTTTGAGAAATGTTGATGAGACCTGGCGTTGCGGCGATCGACGGTGGCAGACGGGAGCCAAGAGGCGATTCGGTAGTGAGTTGCGTTCCCACGATTATCTTGGCGGTGTACAACTTGAGGTGTTGTTTCATCCACAAAAGATATGCTACAGCTTACCGCTCCAATCGCGTTTGTAGCGGATCATCTTCCAAGAGTTGATAGTTTAGCTGGAGCGACCTCATTTTGCAGGACATGGCCATACGATGCATAGTAAGTGCGGACCGTGTCCAGGTGACAACATATTCATATTGTTATGCGATGCAACACCAGGCTGGTAGAAAAGCAGTACAGAGTCTAAAAGAACATCAAGGGTGCTAGCTGAGAGCGTTAGAGATCCGTCCAAGTACATCTAGCCAACGATCATAACAATCTAGCGGCCTCTCCATTCCCGAAGTCATCCCAAGCATGCCGAGGCGAGGCCAGAGACTAACAAAGAACGCGGCGATGGCTGGCACAGATTCTGCTTCGATGAACGAATCAATGACATCGATGGAACACTTGGATGACGATGTATACTCAAGGCTTGCCGGTGATTACGTCTCGGTATAACCCCGGGTGTCAATGGCGAGAGTGATCTTTTCCAACGACGGACATTTCTGCAGAAGCTGTACCACGCCGTTCGGTGTGATTCCACCCAACGTGCTCTAACACCAAGTCTCGTTTATGTGAAGTTGCTCCAAATGAGGCCATGCCGATGCGAATGTTAGCATTTCGTAGTCCCCAAGGTTCACCTGCCAGTCGATGTCGAACCATATGCGTCGGAAATTGCTAAATAACATTAAGGGCTCCAAGTCCTTCAAACCTAGTGCGAGCTTGGGATTCATCGGGACATACGATGGGTTGGGCCATTGATACAGTCGAAATTCCGAACAGAGTGACCGATACCAGATGTCTGAACGTTGGCCAAGAATGCGGAGATGTCTTGACTGGAAGGACAGCTTTCAGGGAAAGCACAAAAATTCGTGATGGCGAGCAGTCGGGTCCGGGAAAGAAACAGTGAAATTGTGGCCAAGGATTCTGAATGTAATTTCAAGACGAGTAGGTTGGGGAAGAGGAGGGGTGAGTCGGATGCAGCAACTTGGCCTGCCAATGCGTTGCTCAGCACAAAATCGAGCTGAGTCAAAGACATACGAGACAGGTGCACAAGACCGTCCATGTCCATGACTTCATGTGTATGCACACAGATGGACAGGTTGCTGAGGGTTGGGAAGACTTTGGCGAGCGACTTGAGAGAGTTTGGGAACGAAGTTGGATTGAAAAACTCGATATCAAGGGAAAGCATGGACGGGAGCGGTAAGAGCAAGAATTGCGTGACCGTTCGTGTATATGTATATGTGCAATGCACATAGCGGAGGCCCGGGAAAAGTGGTTCAGTACTGGTGGTGTGGAATTCTGAGAGGGTTATGATGGATTTCCGCGTAAGTTCACAGATGTGCCGTATAGTTCGGACACGACGTGTGTAGCGTTGAAGGATGTCCCACTCGGTCTGCTAAACGAGTAATGCTTTATGGAGTAGTGGAATCAGTACCGGACAATATGTGACGAATACATAGATGCGTACCTTCTTTCTGGTGGATACTGAACGAGATGCCTCTGGAAGACACTGCGCTAGAGGGGATACGGTGTCCAATTCTTCCCAGAGCACATCCAACGCTAGTTCCTTGAATGCCTGACATGTTCTCGTCAGAATAGCCAGATCATCATGCATGATAAAAGATATTCAAAAGAAGCTCTGGAATCTCCAGTGCACGATGCATTCTCTGGCAGATACTATCGTGCCTGCCTTATTGCAAATGTCTGGTGCAATGCAAATGTCTCAAACACCACAATCACAACGAGCTACATCCCCACAAAAATTACAGGAGGTCCACTGTTATGTATTTAGATAGTGTACCAAAAAATTAAGGAAGTC
>JBBPOE010000743.1:0-14230 GCA_038091295.1 Tylopilus felleus | reverse complement strand
CCAGCCGGCGTGTTCAGCCGGCGAGTTCAAACACGCCTCAATTTTACCAGGGCAGGCAGGTGCACCAAGGTGCTGGCTGCTTGCACGAGTCGATTCGAATTTACCTGGTTTGCTCACCTGGTAAGCGATGGCTCAATACTTTGGGAGCAGTCAAGTTCCTAATCCAGTGCTTCGGCGATCAAGCGACAAGCGCAATTATTCCTTATATAATTAGAATTTTCCTGGAACAGTTTTCGCTGCCAATGGCTGCGTCTTATGACTAACAAATGGGTGGTTCTGGAAGCGCAGAGCGGCCCGGCATTCAAGTTGGGGCTCGATCTGGCAGACTCATTTACTAGTAAACCAACTTCTCTTGGCGGAGGTAGCAAGGGTGCTTTCTGGTGACCCACCCCCGGAACTTCCCGTGTGCCTTGCCAATGGCCCGGGCGTGACTCAATGCCTCCTTCACTCGTGGTCAGTCCAGGCTGGTTCCATAAAGCATAGTGCTTAATCTACCCTTTTTTCCCCTCGCAGGTTGGTCCCCCACCCCTCTGTCTCAGGTCGAGAAACTTTGAAACTAGCAACGCCCTCTTGCGGACGTGCCCACTTACTTTCGAAGTGGTCCCAAAATTGTCATGGACTGCGTCCTCATGCCCCCGTTTGAAACCCGATTCCCGACCCCTCCCCACGTACCTCGGTTCACCGAGGAATCAGATCCAGAGTGCAGGAGCTTCGAAGATTTGGATCCTGCACCTGAGCCGGATGGTGAGGCTTCCTTGGAGCCATTTCCATTGCGTTCGTTGGGGAGTAAGCGACTGGCCAAAAGCTCTGATTCGTGGGGATCATCCCCAAGGAAGATGTTTCGTACCCAACCGGGCGAAGGAATTCCTGGGTACCCATCCTATACTTATCCCAGTCATTCGGCCAGTTCTAGACCTTATTGCCAGGAGGAATCACATCTCGACCCCTCTCAAGAGTATCCTTCGGCTCCAGCAAGCCAGTGTCCCATTTTGCGGAAGCTCCAGATGCGATTTGGGCCCTTCGGTTTTGTATGCGAAAGATGTGGCCAGTTATGCCCTCCCCAATATCTTGGTGCCCACATACGTTCCAAGAATCACGCCAAGGACCTTGATGTGCTGGCTGCTGCAAAGCAAAGGCGGCAAGTCCTCCAGCAGATTGTCTCCCACCTTCTCGCTTCTCATGGGGCTCGTGAGGATAGTATTTTCAATCTTCCGGGAACTATTCCCGATACTATTCCTGGGTTGACTCCAATCCTCTGCTACAAATGTCCTGCCTGCCTGACACCCCGCTGGTTGCAGTGGAAGTCGCTGGGCACTCACTATCACGAGGAACACAAGTCTGCAAGGCGGCCAGACAAGCAAACCATGAAGCCCCGATACATTGTCAGACCTTATAAGGTGGGGCTTCGGCAAGGACGTGGAGGTCGTTCTGAGCTCAGCAATGTTGTTGTGTTTCTCCCTGAAGGTTGGACACCCGAGGGAGAAGGCGTCCATGGAACTGGTAGGACTCTTGGTAGGCTACTCTCTTGCAATGGTGCTATGAGGGTGCTAATGGCTTCCGGGTCCAAAGAATCTGATGAGACCACCAGCAAGGTCAGGGCACAGCAGAAGCGCCAGTCCCCGGAGTCGGGAGAGAGCTGCCACGAAGGAGAGGACATAAAGTTGAGCGCCGAGCAAGACTTGTCTGTAGCCGCTCCCCCAATCCAGACTGGCCAAACCACGTGGGGGGGGCAACTAGAATCCGATCCTGGTGATTGGCCTCAGCTGGTTTCCCCTAACGCTGGCACAACTCACCCCCATCGGGTTCTCCACCCGGGCACCAGACAGCACCAAAATGATCCGGAGCAAGCGCAGATTCATGCCATATATCCTGTGGTCGCCTGTGGACCGGATGGGGGGGAAGGGATTAGCACGTTACCTGGAGGTGATCGACTCGATTCAGAGCATCTGCAGGTGGGCAATTCAATTCATGAAAACGAAAGCTTTAATCAGCTCTGGTCAGGCTGGTCTTTCTGGCCTCCTTGCCAAGGTAGAGCAGATCAAGCAATTCCAGCGTGCAATCACCGCCAATTCTAATGCTGTGCTGAAGCTCGCTGTGGAGATGGTAGAAGCCATGGGGGCTCTGAAGGATTTGAAGCTGATGTAATTAATTGGGTGGCAATACTATTGTCCCTGTTGCTGTTTCCGAGCTAGTTCATGCCAAGCATGCGCAGCCTCATCCTGGCAGCAGATTCGTCAGGGGGGCGAGCCGGAAACTAACGAGGGGTGGCTTGTCGGAAGTCGGAATTGCCTGCCAAGGGGTCGTCACATGGCCAGCGCGTACTACAGTCTGACTCTATTGGAACGGCGGCACTTGTGACTGTGACTTTCTTGGGAATGGTGCGACCACCATACTGGAAGATGTACGTTGCGTTTTGTTGTCTCAACCCACGGCTAATCTTGTCCGGTGACTCCAGTCAAACCATGCCCGCCGTGTCCGGGAGGAGCTTTCAGATACCTACTTCATTTTCTTGTCCGACTCTGTCTGGCTGGACAACCCCGAGACTTTCCTCGGGCTTCAAAAAATGTTCGACGACTGCATTGAAAACAGCTTTATACCCAAAGTTACTGTCATGTGCGGGAACTTCACTAGCCGATTGATCGTTCAAGGGAGTGGCCCGGGGTAAGATATTCAACGATATCATGGCATGTCGATATTGCTCGGAAGGGCTGAAATTACCACATAGAAAACTTTGATTCCCTCGGTCAACTCATTGCTTCGTACCCTCAGATCACTCGAACGACTTACTTTGTCTTTGTTCCTGGTGCACTTGATTTTAACGAGCAACGTGACTCTGCCGTGAAAGCCAATACTTTCATCTTTCACGACCCAGCTTAGGGCTAAGGTCCCAAAGGCACACTTTGCCACAAATCCTTGTCGCTTGAATTTTTCTCGCGCAGGAGATTGTCATCTTCCGCGAGGATACTATGGCGAGGATGTTGCAAAATACAGTGGGGGTCAAACCAAATGTCACGGGAGAAGATATGTATGCGGTGTCGTCTAGTTTCGCCCTTGATCCATGCTCAATATTTTGTAGCTCGTGTAAATGATCTTGGACCAGAGTCATCTGACGCCTTTGACGTCTCAAATCCAACCAACACTGTGTGACTGTGATCACGCGCTCCGTCTGTATCCACTGCCGACAGCTGTAAGATGTTGTTTTACTATCAGACTGCAGGGTGTTGAACAGCATTGTTCCAAAGGTCATCCTCGCGGACAGATGCGAAAAGTACAAGTTGGCCTATTCTGGTTGTCACGTATTCAACCTTACAAAGTCATTTGGATTTTCGACCTCTTCCCGTCTCAAACCCTTCCATTTCTCTCTCGCTCGTGTCCCTTCTCTTGCAGCGCGTAGGACGACTCAGGCTCCGAGCAGCATCTCCAACTTACACGTCTTCCCTCCACCTCAAACTCCAACACTCCCTCCTCACACCGTCGTCGTTACCAATTCACGCAGCACCATCCCTCCCTCCGCCTCCGCGAGCGATCATTCCCACCAACTGCTGGCGACTTTGTTCTACCCTCCTGCGTCGACTTCTACTTCTGTTCCTACCACCACCAACCGTCCCTTGCACAGCGCTTCGTTTTCTACTCCGTCGATGATCCTTTCCGCATTATCTTTTTTACGATCCTGCAGACGCAAGCGCCGGACTATCACCGCCCTAGCAGACGGGACATTCCCGTTGACCCTTACCTTTTCCGACACAGCGGACAAATCCTCTTGCATTCCGTGACTCGGGCTTCCTTTCGAGCTCCGCATCGACCAGTGGCGACCACGTTCAAGTTTGTTCCCAGTGCGACCGGCTTTGGCGCACACGTACCCACCCACGGTAGCCAATCGTACTCGCAACAACAACCCCAGTCGCAGCAGCAACATCGCCAGAATGTCCCTGTCCCACGTCAACAAAAGAGGTCCCCACCACCATGACTATGCAGAGACGCGTAGTCTGGCCCAATTTATTTCCCTGTCCTCTGGACACGGAGAGCCACAGACGGAACAGCGCGACTAAAGGAAAGCAGAACGTCAGGTGAGGAACTCTCTCCTCCATCATTTCAATCCTGACGCATGTTTCTGACCTTATTCAGACCCAAGGAAATTACAAAATGTCGATTTAACCGAATGGGCAGAAGTGTTCGTCGTTCTTGGCACGCTCATGGCGATCTCCATGGAGTCTATCAACCGATCTACCGCAATCTGGGGTGAAGATGCCAAGGTGTTTCGACCTAGTCAATAGCTAGAAGACGGACAAAACAGGATCCCCGCCAAAGTGAAAGAAGTTGAAGGACACCGCCATTTACTCACCTTCGCCGATGGACCGAGGACATGTCTGGGCAAGAACTTTGCAGTGACCGAGTTTGAAGTATACATCGATCGGCGGGTTGCCCGACACGTTGGCGCAACCCCAGTTTGCCCTCAACGAGGTTAGGTATTCCCACAGCCTTCCGGTCCCGTACTGGTGATGTTTCAGGCACCCTCATCGGAAGGCTCGGTCCATGACCGCGATGTCCAGGAACCCGTCGCTGGACAGTCTCGTGTCACAGAAGCATGCCGAAAAGAATCTCACATGACAGTTGAGCCATTTCGGCAATCGTCAAGGTTCCAGTCGTGGCTCGCGATGAGGGCCGCCATCCACCATCCGACACATCGCCTTCCCATCCTGCCCCGGCTGGTCCTTCTACTTACGCTCCAGGTCGAGGCCTGAAGGTCGGTCTTCTCTGGCTTGATAATCGAATATGCGAACGTTGACGTACCTTTTCAGAGAACGGTTGTGAAAGCCCCACTGCCACCAGTTTGTCATTCCTCGAGTATTCTCGTGTCCACTTATCATACATCATAGGGTCAGCGACCGAAGATGACGCTCACGTTAGGAGGGTATGCCCACATGCCTCCCCTTAATAACGGACGACGTGTTACCGCCACGACACGAACAACTGCGCTGCCAGCGGTGTGTACCGTTCTCGATAGGTAACCTGCTCACTTGTTCAGTCGCTGCAACGGAACTCGAGCGATGAACCTGGACAATCGACCAGCGGTGACAGTGCCACCAACACCCGGATGCCTCCGAGGGAGCCTCCAATGTTGGACAAGGAGGTAATCTCGGTAGAGGGGAAACAGTTTGGTGTCCGGTAAGTTTCGATATTCATCCCGAGCGGCACTACACTCACGTTACTCATCAGCGCATTTGGGAACTGTGGGTTAGATTTCGCCTTTTCTTTCGATCCTACTCACAGTCCACAGTGGGATTTTTCTTTGCGTCATTAAAGAGTAGGTGTCTTGGGAACAAACTCAGACATGCTGCTTAACGCGACGACTTTCAAGTTATGCTGGTGGTGGGCCTGGTAAGTCGCCCATGAAGTTCTTTGAACGCGGTTGCGTTCATTCAAATGAAAGATAATTGGCGGGTTGGTCATCAGCCTCGGGGGAGGTCCCGATCACAAAATGCAAGTCTTTCGTATCATTGATCATTGTATCATTTATTCATTTTGCTCTGGTAGTATTGGATTCGAGGCATGTCGCCCTGAAGCTCACCATGGGCGTTACTAACAACTTGGAAAGTATTGGCGGAACCTGGGACCCCTGGTCTCTTGTCAGCTAGTTTGATCAATCACCCTGTGCATGTTCTAACAATCACATAGCTCTGGAACCAGGTGCAAAGGGTCGATTCCTCGGTCTGCTTGTTGCAATCACTCCCGCTGTGTTCTCCATCGGCGGTATTGAATTAATTTCACTGTGAGTTTCTTCACTACACACTGTTCCACTGGATCTTACATTCTGTCCAAAGCACTGTTGCCAAGGCAAAACAGCCCAGGACAAACATCATCAAGGCGATGAAAATGGTTTTTTTAGACTGGTATTGTTCTTTGTGAGGAAAAATCTCGCCCGTTTTACATTGCCTAATTCTTCATGTCAAGGTTACCTCAGTAATAGTGGTTGGGATGGTTGTGCCGTCTGATGATCCAACGCTCTTCCGTCATTGGTTGTTTGCTATGTCAACTTAACTGACCCTTTCAGGTCCAGGACATCTGCTGGTCAGGGTTAAAGGTCTGAAGTTGTCTGTAGGCTAGCTATCCTCGGCTACTTATACGCTCTTTTTCTGCTCAGTTCTCCCTTCCATTGTGAACGCTGTATTGATCACATCTGCCTTCTCCGTGGCAAACACCTACACCTTTTCTGCATCGCGAATCCTGTACGGGTTGTCAGTGCAAAGAAAGGTGCCAAGGATCTTCACCACCTCCACCAAGGAGTGTCTGCCATGGATTGCAGTTATTACTTCTGTATGTATTCCGTTCCTTGTCAGGTTTTTATTGTTAATCATTTCCCAGTCCCTCTTCTCGTTTTTGGCATTTATGAATGCAACTACTTCATCCTCAATTGTGTTCAAGTATGTCCTGTCTTCCTACGCTGAGTGTCGTGACTGATGTCGTTGTTTAGCTGGTTTGCTAGTCTAGGTGAGCATCCGAGAATGAAGGTACATCACCTGCTTACTCTTTTGTGGAGTGACAATGTGTGGACTCATTGAGTGAGCCGATCAAGTCCTTCGGAACTACCATTAACCATTGATTATTCCCATGTAACAGCTGGGCAACGCCAAACACGACATACCTGCATTACTGTGAGTAACGGGCTGCAATGAAGTGCATCATGACCGATCGACATATGGATTATGGCCTGAGACTTCAAAAAATCGGGCTGTTTTCTGGCATGTAGCATACTGTCTGCTCTCGAGGGCTTCCATGAACGACGTATACAGGGTCTGTGTCTACATGCTTGTCAGTGGTATATCCATATTCTGGAATTGGAGCACTTCGAAATTTGTGGCTGCCTGTGAGTACTATGGACTGCAGCTCGAGACCGTTGCTTACATGCACCTTTTGGTCTTATAAGACATCAATCTGTCCATCTTCTTTTGTTTCTTCCTCGGCCACAAGATATGGTACAAAACAAAGATGGTAAGCATCAGCCCACTCTCGCGATGGTACTACTTTACTGATGCGTCTTGTGTTGTCGTAGCTCCCCCTTGCTGACTTGGACTTTGTTTCGGTACATGACCGTCGTTGTATCCTATGCATTCTTGTCAGACTGAGTTTACTTGCAGGATATACCTACTCTCGAGGAAATGGGCGATGAAGGACTGCTGTCAGGGGGGCCGTCGATGTTACGAGAGCTGAGAGACCTCCTCCGAAAACTTGTATCTTCTCTTTCCAACATCGACGTGCCATTTGTGACCACAACAAATATCTGAAGCAATGTCTTATTTAAAACACCAGAACCGTATGGTATTGACTACAATGTATTATATGGCTGAAAAAATAGATAGCATACATAAGTACAACTTGGGAAGTGCTGACGGTGTGGCTCTTTCAAGTTGCAAAGCATTCAAAGCAAGTCTTTTTACGGTTGTGTTTTATGGATTCAGAGAGATACAAGGCTGTGATTGAGCCTGATCATGAGCTTGTATGCGGTTTTACATTGTACAGCTCTAGCCTGAGGACAATGTGCCACAGTAATGGTACCTACTGGAAGTTGAACATTGAATTCTTGCTCTATAGACATTCCTTCTCTTTCTGTATCCCACCCTCTTTGACCATTGCTTCAGTCGGGCGCAGGGCCGAGGAGTGAGAGAGAGAACAAGGTGCTGGTGAGAGAGCATGGTTGGGGGTACGGGCGCTGCAGGGCGGGGGAATGTCCGAAGGGTGATACACATGTGCGCTTGAGGCCTGATGGGGAGATGGTGGCAAAGTACCTCCAATGAAGGTTTGTGCGAGACAGTGAGGGTGGTGTGCATAAGGGGAGAGGAGGAAACTTGGGGAGTGAAACTGAGGGAGGGCGTTGCTGGGCTGTGCATGTTTTCATTCACGTCAGTCAGTGTTGTATTGACACTGTGCCATTGCCGTCGTTGATGGCATCGTGTCGTGTCAATGTCGCCTCGTCAGTTTCTGCTATTCTGCAACAACCAAGTACTTACGGAGTTTATGGATTTTATGCAAGCAAAATGCATGTAGTCCTTCATTGACGATCTTGGGGCCTTGAATCACCTTGGGTGAAGGGTGGCCCTGAACGAGAGTGTGGGGTGATGACCTTCCGTCAGTACACGTCGGTTCGTAGGTCAGTAGATGTTTGCAGCTGCGCCGAACCGAACAAGAACAGCAGGAAATGGTAGCCATCAAGTCCCCATACGCCATGTGACCCCGCAGGTTCGAGCCAGTATGTAGATTGGAGGACTCGCATGACCTGTACATACCCTGATGGATGTTCGGCCTAAGCATCAAAAGTAATGACACGTACTTACCGCCAGAATACGTGGACGATGAGTGATTTGTGATCGCGTTCATCAACCAATCCGAGTTGTCTTAGACAGTACCTAGACAAACCCGCTTTATGACGACACGCAGAGGGGTGGAACAAGACTGACTCACAACCAGCACAGGAAATCGAGCTCTATCCCGCTTCCAATGTCAATGTGTTCGTGGTTGCCTCACGAATTGATAAATTATACTTGTAGTTCAGGGGTCGCAGCTTCAGATACGCCAAATTTGGTGTGGAGGGTAGGTGCTCACTAGATTTTTCTGTTGTCTTCTGGAGTGCTAGCTGCCATCTTGATCTAGCCGCCACACAAGTCGCATGCTTCAAACTGAAAACAAGGAAAAACCAAGTACTTACGGAGTTTATAAATCTTATGCAATACATGGAGTCCTTTTCGAGTTCATTGACGGTCTCAGGGACGTGAATCACCTTGGGTGAAGGGTGGCCTGGAACACGTCAGTTCGTAGGTCCAGTATACATCCACAGCTGCGCCAAACCGAACAAGAGCAGCAGGAAATGGTAGTCATCGAGTCCCCATACCCATGTTGACCCTGCAGGTTTGAGCCAGTATGTAGACTGGAGGACTCGCATGACCTGTATGTACAGGCCTTTGAACCCGGAACCGCACTCGGACGCGATTTGGGCGGCGAGACTATAACACGAGGTGAGGCAGGTAATGCACATGATGCATATATGCGTCACCTATCATAGCTAAGGGAGAGGTTGGTAAGTGAGACGGTAGACCAAGAGCGCCGTGATACCTTGTATCAACAAGTCCGGTTGTGCCTACATCACAGGTCAGAAGTCCCAGTCATATATGCACCCTCGAGGGCAGCCGTGGATTCGTTGAAGCAGTAGACATCGTCGCCGAGCCGCCCAAGCGACGCTGCCGCCAGAGGATGAGGTTGCTAGGTGTATTGCAGACTTGGAGGAAGGTTCTCATAGTCACCTGACTAATCAAACCCAATTAGGAAGGTGGAGCATCAAGTCCCAAGCTCAACGCACAGAATTCAAAGTTGAAGTCCACGTTACTGATTCCTCGTTAAGGAAGTGAGGCACCCAAAGCAAACATATTTCAGGCCAAGCGCACAAGATCTTAGCAAGATCGCTTGTGGGATTTTGTCCAGTGTAGTCCCTCAAACAAAGAGGTGAAGATGCAAACTGGCGGACGAGCCCGATAAAGAGGGAGAGCAAACAAGGCAAACTAAACAAACACAAATATAAGTACAGGAGAAGAATGGTCAAGCAGATGCTGAACGGTTGTCCAATCATGATGGGAATTGAGACAAATTGGTGGAGGGTACACATCGTAACTCGTTCATCTAGTGGAACTGCGCCGACTGGCTGAGCTGCTGCAAGGCTCATCTGCCCCTGTGTTTGACTTCGATGAGGTGAGTGGTGACATGTTCTTCTTTTCTGTGCATTGAACTATGTTGTAGGCCCCAGAATCAAATGAAGGTTCTCCCAACCTTGCTGCGGGACCACAAGACCTACTCCAGCCATCCACTACCAACGAAGCCACAACATCCCAAGAAAAGCAATGTGCAAGGCTTGGGGGCTGGTTCAAAGCAGCAATGCAATGTGAGACTCGCAACTAGACACCCTGTTTAACCCCACCAGAGACAAGTACACATCATCATCCCATGCCCACTTCAAATGAGCGGCCTTTGATGTACGCCCCCGCTCGGAAGATAAAGGTGAGTGTATCGCTTTTTCCCAGTGATCCGACACGGATATCTCACCATGCGTTCAGTGAACTGTTGTCAAGCCATTATTTGTGTCAAAAAGGCATGATTATGTTTGCAATCTGTTTGCAATATGTGTTGACTTTATTATTTGCAGGACAAAGAACGGATCCTGAAGCAGCCCCTGCACCTTCTGAACCAGGGCCTTCGAGTCAGGCGTCCCAGGACACCCCGCACCTGGCTCAAGCCACTTCTGAGACCGCTCCTGATACTGTCCCCGCACCAAGTTCTTTCGAACTAGGGCCCTTGGGTTCAATCCAAGTGTTCCAGGGCACCGCGTCAAGTAGCCAATCCCACTGCTGCTGTCGTCACAACACAGCCCACAACATCGGGAGAGTGTCGTGAACCAGCCCGGGTCGAGGTAAGGGTCCACTTTGTGTGGTCGCAAATCATAAGATTCACTATGTTCTTTACGCCATGTCTCTCACGGGCCGGTCATTTACAATATTAGTCTATCTTGTTCGATCATTTTCCCCCCCTGGTTTTGCTTTCGCTGTGCAGGTCGCAGAGCCTGTTACGGTTTTTCCTTTGTCCTTATTTCCCATGTAACTCTTATTACGTTGACGTTTCCTAGTACCGCTCAACCGGTACATCTTTCCCTTTTTCACTTGTATAGCTTCGCACTGCTTTTCGCAGCAATGCGTATAGCCTCACTTTTCCTATTCCATCATAGCTATGCCTTCCTTCCTTCTTTGTACGCAGTGCCTCTTGGTCTGTGCGCATTCTCTTGTAGTATAAATATCTCGTCAGTCTTCATGTAACTCCAAGCTAGTTCTACGCAATAACACGCATAGTAACTTGCAACCGCATTCTCGAGTAAGATTGATCTCGGGTCTCGCGCGACTTAAAGACATCATCACTAGTCTTCGTGCTACTGCTGAGTGCACGCATCTCGTCTCCTCATAGTCTTCACGCTACTATCTTGAGTGCGTGCTTGCTTGTTCTACGCTACGCGTAACAGAGCCCGTGCCAATGGTTAGGGCAAGATATGAGGTTGCCATGGACTCATTTATTCTCACATCACCATACCCATCAATATCTGTTGCATACTGGTGTCATTCGTCGCATATCATACATACATTATCTATCAAGAGCTTGTTTCATTCGGTAGATACTATGGATGGCAAGTTGCAATTGCATGATCCTCTTTGTTAGAGTACATCCTCTATAAGTGGAAGTCAGGCTCCAGTCGACATGGTACGAGACTGGTTTTATTCACCTGTAAGTGGAGGTCAGGTTAATTACAGGTGAGTATGGAGACTAAAATAGAGTAGCTATGAAGTGGCTCACCTCCAGTTGACATGGTACAAGACTGGAGGGAGAGAAAACGAGTGGCGTGCGTGTTACCGCGCGCCGCGTCCGAAAATGGAAATGGAGTGTAGCTAGTGTAGTGAGCGTAGTAAATGAATAATGAACGGTCTGTTCTCCAACACACCCCCTCAGACTGGGCGTAGTGCACAGCCATCGGTCAATTTCATGATTCCGTCGTGCGCGAGAGGCTTCGTGAAGCCGTCGGCGAGCATTCGGCAGTCGGTACGTGCATAAAGGTAATTCTACCCTTTTTGACTTGTTGGAGCGAGAAGAGGTATTGTACACCAATATGTCGGGTGCGAGGGTGAAAGCAGGCCTCTTTGGTCAGTGTGATTGCGCCAGTGTTGTCAACAAGGATGGAAGTGGGAGGAGCGCATTTTTCGAGACGGCCGATGTTGATGAGTAGATAGTGTAGCCACCAGACTTGTTTTGTGCTGTGTGCCATAGCCATGTACTCGGCTTCGGTGGATGAGGCGGCAACAGAGGACTGCTTCTTGCTGCTCCACAAGATTGCGGCATCCCCGAGTTTGAATACATAGCCCGAGACTGAGCTGTAGTTGTCGGGATTGCGCGCCCAGCTTGCGTCCATATACCCAGTGAGAACATCAGGGTCGGCATTGCTGACTCGGCCAAGTGTGAGCGCAAGATCTCGGGTGCCCTGTATGTACCGTAGGACCCGTAGCAGGGCATTCCAGTGCTTCTTGCCTGGGTTTGCTCTGAATTGGCCAAGTTGGCTGACAGCGTAGGCGAGGTCGGGGCACATGACAACGGAGAGCCAGGTGATGCCGCCAAGGACTTTGCAGTACGGGAATTGCACCATTTCCTGTTTCTTGGTGTCATCCTGAGGGCAGTCTGCCTTGGATAGGACAACATCCTTTTCCATCGGCGTTGAAATCGGCGTGCACGTGTCCATGCGGTGATGTCGAAGCAACATGTTGATGTACTGTGCTTGTGAGAGATTGATGGTGCCGTTCTCACGGTCATCTGTGAGTTTAATGCCCATAAGCCAGTCCGGGTCCTCCTTTTTCATCTCGAAGAGGCTGTGGAGGAGTTTCCGTGTTTGTTTGAGCATGGCCTTGGTGTCAGCGACCGTGAGGGCGTTGTCAACGTGGATCGCGGTAATGGAGGTGCCCTTTTTGCTGTGATGGGTATATACAGCATAATCAGCATTGATATGAACGAAGTTGCTCAATGTGAGCTTTTGGTGCATGTGCTTGTTCCAGAGGTAGGCGCCTTGTTTGATGCTGTAGAGACCCATCAGAAGCTTGGCGACTTTGTCCGTGCCATCGCTAAAGCCTTCGGGTTGGCACATATATATTTTGTGGTTGATCATACTGTGCAGAAATGCGCCAGTGACATCGTCTTGGCAATGGTACCAGCTGTGGGCTGCGGCGAGGTGGAGAATGGCTCGGATGGAGTCGAGATGGACGGTGGGTGAATAGGTGTCGCTGAAATCGAGGCCGGGGATTTGTGAATAGCCCTGTGCAACAAGACGGGCCTTGTAACGTAGGATCTCGCCGTTCGGGCCATATTTGATGACGTAGGTCCAGCGACAACTGACGACCTTTCGATCCTTTGGTTTGTCGACCAACTTCCACGTTCCTTTTTACTTCAGTAGCGTGATCTCCTCTTCCATCACTTTCCACCAGTAATCAGCATCAGCACCTGTCATGGCCTCCCGAAAGTTTCAGGGGATGTCGTGTCCATGCGCTGCGAGGTATGCAGTCTGTGCAATGTTGCCAATGGTGGTTGACTCAACGGGTGTCTCAGCATCCTTTTCCCACGCCTTGCATGCGTTCAGCTCTGCTTTCCGTTGTGTTTTCACTTTCTCCTGTTCAACCTGTTGCTTATCGGCTGCTTCTTTCTTCCAGGTTGGGCGCGTGGTTCATTCAGATCGACGTGGTTTCGGAGCCAGTGTGGGAATTGGTGTGGTGTCAGGTTGAGCTGACAGAGTGGGTGCTGTGAGTGGTGCAATGGGAGTTGAGTCCATAGTAGTGGTTAGATTGGTATTAGTAAGTGTCACCCCCTCAATCTGAGCGGTACTCGGGGAGCACTGGGCACCCCCTCGCTCAGAGTGGTGTTGGGAGAGGTAATGTTGTCTGAGTCAGCGGTGTGGCTGAAGACTTTCTTGTAGACGATGACATCTCGAGAAACAATAAATTTGTGTTTTGATGGGATCCAGACCTTGTAGGCTTTGGATCCTCGTTTGAAGCTGCACAGAACTCCGTCAATGGAGTGCACCTCGAGTTTGCGGCAGTGTTTGGGTGGGATGCATGCGTGGCAGCGTGAACTGAAAATGCGGAGGGTGGAAACACTGGGTTTCTTGCCATAAAAGGCTTCATTGGACATCATTCAAGATAAGGCTTTTGTTGGGCTGTGGTTCCGAACGTAATTGGCATATTCATGTGCCTTGGGCCAAAACCCCTTTGAGAGCTCAGCGTCCATGAGCATTGCGAGGGCACTCTTGTGGGTGGTCTGGTTAAATCATTCAGCAACACCATTTTGCTGCGGTGTGTAAGGAGCTGTGAGCTCGTGCGTGATGCCTTTTTCTCGGAGGTAGGGTTTGAGTTTTTTGCTGATGAACTCGCTGCCACGATCGGATTGGATGAATTTCACACGCCGGCCTGTGAAAGTCTCGAGGCGCTGGATGAGGGTTTTAATGAAGGTGGCTGCATCATCTTTATGTCGTAGGAATTCTTTCCGGCCTTTTCGGCTGTAGTCATCTATGATGCAGATTGTGTAAATATATCCTTGAATGGATGCATCAAAGGGACCCTGTAAATCCATGTGTAGGCGCTCAATAGTCTTTTCAGCTCGGTTTGAGGCAGCA
>JBBPOE010000742.1:0-14248 GCA_038091295.1 Tylopilus felleus | reverse complement strand
CTTCATTGAACCGCCTCCGGATCTAATAGAAGGAGAAGAAGAGTACGAAATCGCGGAGATTCTAGCCCACCGTGGAACCACCCGACGTCGTCAGTACCTGGTATCCTGGGAAGGTTTCTCTTCGGCCGAAAACACTTGGGAACCAGAAAGTAATCTCTCTCACGCACGAACCATCCTCCAGGAATATAAAGATCGAAACCCAGCCGACTTCCCTCCATCCACTTAATCCACTCAAAACGCCAACTACCACCATGCCTGCCACCTCATTCGTCGTCCGCCCCACCATTGACCGCCTACCCCATGAGGCTCGCCGCGTCGTTTTCCAAACAGGACTCGCCGATTTCGACCTCATGAAAATCATCATGGAATTCTACGAGTTCTACTCCAACAATACCCTTTCCCAACTCGTACTTCTCTGGCAAAATCTAAATCTTTCCTGCCTCGTCCTAGGAGACCTACCCGGAGAATGCAGCAACTACAACCTGTCTTATGCCGCTTCGGATGCCACTCGTCTTATCGTCCTAGACCTCCTCTTTGACCATGGCTTTTGCGATCTCATCGACCGACTCTCTCCCTCATCTATACGATACTTCCTCTACCCCCTCGTATTCTCCCTTTCCCCCACAGACATGGAATTTTATTTCCAGCACAAAGACGGAGCCATCGAGCAATTCCTCACCCAACCTTACTATCCCCCCACCTTCACCACCCCAACTCCGATCCCTCGATCCTCTCCTCCCGCTCTTCCAATTCTTCAGATTTCCCGCGCAACTTCTCCCACTCCCCCTCTCACTTCGCCTACTCTTCCTCCTTTCGAGGAATCCAAAACCCCAGCTACGGCCCGTCCCAACGATTTTCCCATCTCTCTCCCGTCCCCCATAGTGCCGGGTGTCGCCTGGGGAGAACCCCCTAACTGGACTAACGAGGACTGGGATAAGTCAAGCAACAAGGAAAATATGATACCCCCTCCCGAATCTCAACCGATCCGTCGCGGCCACGCCACCGGGAAGTTGAAGAGGAAAAGGATCCCTGTATTCACTTTCGGAGACGTCTTGCAGCGAAGGCCGAACACTCCCCCACCACCTTCCTCCTCCATCGACACCACCCCTCAGCCCGATACCCCATCTTCGTCATCCTCTTCCTTGCAGTGCCTAGCGTTAAAGAAGTGCTTCAAGTGTAAAAAGGTTGGTCACCTCCGACTGGATTGCGCCTCCTACTCCTGCCCCTCCTGTGGGGAGCTTGCTCCTGGCCACACTCGCGTCGACTGCCCTCACTTCCTCTATTGTATCCGCTGCCACAACCGGGGACACCAAGAGGAAAACTGTAGTGCCCACGACTGGGACAACACGGACCTCACGGACGATGTCGTCAACGAGGGGGAGTATGATTTCTAGTTGAGCTCAGTGATCTCGAAGGTAGAACAGGGGTTATGTTACGGTTTTTCTCCCCTTTTATACTTCCCTTGTAACATCTACTATGTTAACGTTTCCTAGTACCGCTCAACCGGTACATCTTTTCCTTTCTCATTTGTATAGCTTTGCACTGCTCTCCACAGCAACGCGTATAGCCTCACTCTTCCTATTCCATCTTAGCTATGTCTTCTTTCCTTCTTCGTACGCAGTGCCTCCTGGTCTGTGCGCATTCACTTGTAGTATAAATACCTCGTCCGTTCTCATGTAACTCTAAGCTAGTTCTACACAATAACACGCATAGTAACTTGCAACCGCATTCTCGAGTAAGGTTGATCTCGAGTCTAGCGCGATTTCGCCGCAAGACATCATCATTAGTCTTCATGCTACTATTGAGTGCACGCATCTTGTCTCTTCATAGTCTTCACGCTACTACTCAGAGTGCATGCTAGCTTGTTCTACGCAACGCGTAACAGGCTGCACTTCACCAGGTTGATGTGAATATTGTTACTTTTGGTGATTTCGCCCTCTTTTCATGCTTTTAGATCATTATAGACTTTCTAGCGCAAAGCGCTACTTCTAACCATCGCCATTGGATTCCCCATGGTCGATAACCCTATCCACTTTCTTTCCTCGATGTTCTAGACCCTTGTGGTCGCTCTACACTCCTTTTCATCGAGTTGTAATGACTTTGCCACCATTGTGGCTGATTGTGGCTGCCAGTTGTTTACCAGTATTTACAGCCACTCAACATAAGCCTCGGAGTCCGCTGTTCTGTTTCCCTTGGTTACTCACAGTGGACTCCAGGTCAGTAGCTCATTGTTGTTCGCTCAATATCATTCTTGGTTACTCACAGTGGACTCCAGAGTGATTCAAAGTCCCTATTCTGTGGTTATCCCACTCCCACAAGCTTTCTGCGCTTATCAGGTTATGAGCCCTGCGCTCTAAGTCCTTATCGCTCAAGATCGCCTCATATCGACGCTCTATCGACCTCACCATTCGATTCATCGTCCTCACAAACCCCCATCGACCAATTTTCAGCCTGGTCTGGTTGGAGTTGTCATTGGAAAGCTTTTGGGATCATAGTGCGCTCATTGCGCGCTCATACCACTACACCATTGGGCCTGACTTCATACCCAAGTTCGACTCTCATAGCTCCATTGTTCTGTGCCACAACTACCTCCTATAGCGCCACAAAATCCCCTACCTCCTAAAAACTCGACCCCTCTTTGCGCCACAAAGCCCCTACCTCCTAAAACTCGACCTCCTCTTCAGCCACATAGCCCCTACCTCCTAAACGACCTTTCTTTCGCCCCATCACCTCCTCACATCATGGCTTCAGACCACCATTCCCACCGCATTTCCCCTCTCATTGGCACCAACTATACCACCTGGAGCGAGGAGATGAAGGCCCTGCTTCGTTCCAAAGGCCTCTGGAGGCTTGTGGATGGCAAGGATATTCGCCCCACCTCTGCTGGTGCTGATCAGGACGCTTGGGACATCAAACAGGACAAGGCTGCTGGGGAGATCATGCTTAACATCGCGCCTGATCAGAGGATCCATATCAGGGAGCATCAGGACGATCCTAATGCCGCTTGGGACGCTTTGAAGGCGCTGTATGTGCAGCAGAAGGCTGGGACGAGATTTGTGGCATATGATGAGTTCTTCAGCATCAGGAAGCGTCCTGATGAGACGCTTACAGCGCTGATTGCTCGAGTTGAGCAGGCTATGGCTCGCATTCAAGAGCTTCGACCCTCAACCTTTGATATCAAAACCTTGGATGCAGAGCTGGCATGCATGTCGATGATTCGAGCCCTTGGACCGGATTACTCTCACTTCACCTCATCCCTTGCGCTTCTCACTGATCTGGACAAGGACAAAGTCAAGGCTGCCTTCCAGACCGAGGATATCAATCGTCGACCTCGTCCTGATGCTGCTGGCGACTCTGTGCTCTTTGCAACGCCTGGATCGTGCTCTTGCAACTCGACTTTGCCCTGCACCTTCTGTGAGAAGCCTGGTCACTGCCAATGCAAGTGTTTCGCTTTGCAGCGCGCCAGGGAGGCCTACAAGACCACCAAGCGCAAAGGGAAGAAGGCCAACACCGCTCAGACTGTCTCTACTCCCACATCATCGACCTCTACTCCATCTTCATCAGTCACCCCTGCCCCTGCTGTTGCCAACTCGGCCCAGGCCTCCCAGGACGTCGTGGAACTCGCTGGAAATGCAAGTGCTCGTTCTATTGCCCCATCTCACCCCTCCTCGTCCTCATCGATCGATTCTGATGGTGATTGGAATGCAGACTCAGGTGCCACTGCTCATATGACCCCCCATCGTCACTGGTTGCGCAACTATACCCCAAAACGCGTGCCAATCAAGCTGGCTGACAATACCATCGTCTACTCAGCTGGTGTTGGGTCTGTGGTGTTCCATCCTATCATTGAGGGGAAGAGGACTAGGGCTGTCGAGTTCACTCGTGTCTTGCATGTCCCAGAGCTTCGCCACAACCTCCTATCCGTCCTATATCTTACAAAACATGCTGGCTTCGTTGTCAATATAGATTCTTTCCATATGGTCTTCTCTCGACCTCCTGGTCCATCGCTTTTTGTGGCCACCATCAGAGACAACAACGCCGCTTTCTTGGATGGCTCTACTGTCAGCGAGGCTGCTTGCCCTGCGACGTCTTTGCCACTCGATCTGTCCCTGTGGCATCGCAGGTTGGCGCATCATCACATGGTTGGGGTAAAGGAACTGTATCAGCGCCAGTTGGTCACTGGCCTGCAGTTGGATGTCAAGTCTTCGCCTGATCCTATCTGTGAACCATGTCTAGCAGGCAAGATGCATGCCAATCCCTTTCCTCCTTCACAGACTCGTGCTTCTCGTCCTCTGGAACTCGTTCACACCGATGTACACCATGTTTCGCACCCATCTGTCTCTGGCTATCGCTACTGGGTCACCTTCATCGACGACTACTCCAGATATCGCTTTGTGTTGCCCATCAAGCGCAAGTCTGATGTCTTTGATGCATTCAAGACGTTCAAGGCATTCGCTGAGACCCAGTCAGAGCGCAAGATGAAGGCACTGCGTGATGACAAGGGAGGCGAGTATATGAGCAATGCATTCGCAGATTTCACCACTCAGTGTGGTATTTTGCGCCAGCACACTTCTCGAGCCCGTCCTCAGCAGAATGGAGTTGCTGAACGCGCTAACAGACTGCTCTCCGAGCGGATTACCAGCATGCTGCATGAATCTGGCCTACCTACTTCGTTCTGGGGCGAAGCCTTGGCTGCACTGGTGCATGTTTGGAACAGATGTCCTACTGCTTCATTGGACAATGCGACGCCTTATGAGCTGTGGCATGGACGCAAGCCTGATGTCTCTCATCTTCGTGTTTGGGGTTGTACTGCTTATGTTCATCTCCAGAAGGACCAGCGCTCGCCTTTGGGTCCTCATTATGACAAGTGTGTCTTTATTGGGTATCCTGAGGGCTATAAGGCCTGGAAGTTCTACAACCTCTCTACCAAGCGTACCCTCATTTCGGAGCGTGCTGATTTCGATGAACGACATTTCCTTGCTCGACCCTCGACTCTACCTTCACCCCCTTTGGCCACTTCGTCGTCCTCTTCCTCCTATGTGCCTCCAGTTGTCTCAGATGATGAGGACTCGCCTGGTTCTGTCACTGGGGGGGGCCAGCCAGCTATTCCTCAGCTTCCAGCTCCAGCTCCAGCTCCAGCTCAGCCTGCCACACCACCTCCACCGCCTCCAGCACTACTCCCTGACCCTGCTCCTGCTCCTGCTCCACCTGGTGGCCTACCTGATGGATCTCCGATTGGTATTGGTGCCAGACTCCCTGCTCGACGACGAAATCCACCTGGTCAATGGTGGAAGCTTGGTCCTGCGCAGTTGCATGCAGATGACTCTGATGAGGATGCTGATGTCGCTTGCACGACGTCTCAGGCTGTTCCTCGATCCTATGCAGAGGCGATGCGTCAGGAGGATTCACAAGAGTGGCATCAAGCTGCTCTCGATGAGTTGAATGCACAGAGGCAGAATGGCACATGGATTCTCGTTCCAAGGCCTACAGATCGACCTGTCATCGGTTCTAAGTGGGTCTTTGCACGTAAATATCACGCTGATGGTTCCTTTGATCGCTACAAGGCTCGTCTTGTCGCCCAAGGCTTCAACCAGCGTCCTGGATTCGAGTATCTCGAGGTCTTTGCCCCTACTGTCCGCTTACCCACCTTGCACATTGTCCTTGCGCTTGCAGCTATCCATGACTGGCATCTCTGGTCTGTCGACATCTCTCATGCTTATCTCAATGGGGAGATCAACTGCGAGGTCTACATGGAGCAGCCCATTGGTTTTAGGGAAGGAGATCCAAAGAAGATTGTTTGCAAGCTTGAGAAAGGGCTGTATGGGACTAAGCAAGGTGGAAATCTATTCTGATGCAGCTGTCTACATCTTTACTCGCCACGATCTTCGCATCATCCTCCCTGTCTTTGTCAACGACATGACCTTTGCCTCGAAGTCCTTGGATGTGATCAGGGAGATGATAGAGCAGCTGCAAAAAACATCTCAAGATCCATGACTTGGGACCTACCATCGAGATTCTGGGCATTAAGATCGACCGGGATCGCGCCAATCGCTCTCTCACTCTGTCTCAGTGTCAGTACTGTGTTGAGATGCTCGAGCGCTTTGCTATGGGCGATTGCAAGCCTGTCAGCACACCCATGGATCTTGGTTTGTCTTTATCTCAGGTTCAGCCTCCCCAGACACCTGCAAAGATCGCTTCGATGCACTCAGTGGACTATGGTGGCACTGTTGGCTCTTTGCAGTATCTCTCTTGCACTACTCGCCCAGATATCGCTTACACTGTTGGCCAGCTCGCTTCTTTCACTTCCAATCCTAGCACAGTCCATTGGCATGCAGTCAAGCATCTCTTTCGCTACATCAAAGGCACGATGGACTATGGCATCACCTATTCTCCTGATCCTTCGACCTCTCAGCTCTTCTCCACATACTCAGATGCGAATCATGGTGGTTGCAAGGACTCTGGACGGTCTACTGGCGCATATATCGTCAAGATTGGAACTGGTGTTGTCTCCTGGATGTCGAAGCGCCAGCCCATCGTTGCTTTGTCCACTACTGAGGCAGAGTACATCGCTGCTTGTGAAGCTGGCAAGGAAGTCGTCTGGATGCGCAAGCTGTTGGAGGAATTGGGTTTCCCTATGGACAAGTCGTCTATCCTCCACATCGACAACCAGTCCGCTATACAGGTGGCGAAGCATCCAGAACATCATGGGCGGATGAAGCATCTCGACTTGCGCTGGTTTTGGCTCAGAGATGTGGTGGACAAGGGTATTATTTCACCCAACTTTGTTCCCACTGATCAGATGCCTGCTGATCTATTGACCAAGGCTTTGCCTCGAGTCAAAGTGGAAGGTCTCTGTCAGATGCTTGGACTGGCGAGAACTGGGGGGAGTAAGTGATTGCCAGAGTGGCGCAATCAGGGGGGAGTGTTACTTTTGGTGATTTCGCCCTCTTTTCATGCTTTTAGATCATTATAGACTTTCTAGCGCAAAGCGCTACTTCTAACCATCGCCATTGGATTCCCCATGGTCGATAACCCTATACACTTTCTTTCCTCGATGCTCTCCGCCCTAACTCCTCCACTCCCTCTATCTAGGCCACTCAGACTTTGTCTCGGAGTTAACATCTCTGTATCAGATCTCCTTAGCACCACTTTCTATATCTCTGTATGTCTCTTTCTCCTTATAGTTACTCCTTACATTCTTTCTCTGTCTTCCCTGACTTATAGTCTGTTCTCTGTTCTCCCCCTATGATCCTGTATTCTCTGTACGACCCTATCCTCTCTCCCTTAGCCACAACTCCTTATGTCCTTCCCCTTGTTCCTTCTCCTTATGTCCTTTTTCTTATGATCTCCTTTTCTGTATTCTAATCTCCAATCTGACCCTTGTTGAAACGACCAAACTTACTCAAGAGCTGGCTGTTGCTAGAGCAAGGGGGAGACCTCTGTCAGTGGCACTCAATGACAGACTGAAGAGGAAAGGTGAGACCTTGTGTGGCAAGAGTGAAGATGGGAAATCCCCAAGTAAACAAGACTGGGGGAAACCAGTTGAGTGTGCTTGGGTTTATATACTGTCCAGGGGTTTACACTTGTATACACCAGATCTACAGATATCCTATGCTATAGTATACCAGGGAAGCATGTGTAGCATAGCATAGATAAGTGGATCATATCCTATAGGACGAAGGCAAGTCATGGGGAGTGTAATGGAATACATGAGATGAGCATGAGGTGAAGATAGGGGTTATAGAGCAGATATGAAATACATGAGGCACCTAGATGTGTGGCTGTGTGATATACATGGTGAAGGAATCACTATGAGGTAAGCATGAGGTGGACAGTCCTAAGGCTGTGTGAGAGTCTAGGCCAGGGGCGATACTTAGGATGCGATACTTAGGATAAGGAGTATAGTGATCAATATCATAGTGAGGTTGGAAGTTCCATTCCTTGCTGGCAAATAATAAATAGGGGCGAAAGAGAGTGAATGTAACACTTGTAGTATATATACTGCTGTATCTCTGCCATGTACAGTAACCTTAGTATGAATATTGATTAAATCACCTCCTTGCTCTCATCTCCTTATCTCTTTATCTCCTTAAGTCTCATCTTACCCAGAATCCTTGCTGCTATGTTCTCCGAAATCCAAGGACACGAGACTGACAAGGGCATGACACATACATCTTGCACCAATGACCTCATAAGTCCCTTCTCCATTCACTTCCATTGGACCTCCAGACTACCCTCCATACTAAACTCTTCTCTACCCTTTGGACCTCTGCTGGACTTGTGCCCAGAGGACCACATTTGACACCAGCACATGGCCTCCTCCATGTCCTATGACATCATGGCATCTGGTGGATAGACACTGCAATGTGGCAGACCATGACCATATACAAAGGCCATTAGATAAAGTTCTCGGATCTATGCAAGATTTTTTTGAACACTGAGGAAGCATTCAATGATTGTGACCTGGGAAAAGAGAGTGCTCAGAGGACTCTCCCTAAGGGTAGATTATGCAGACATCCACATAGTGGACTATCTCACCAATAAGAACATTAGATACTCCTTTTGCTCAGACTCTCGAAACAGATGCTTTGAAGACATCACTCGTCTAGTCAATGCTGTGGTCGAAGACCAAGCGCAATTTGCTGATTTTCTTCTATATAGTGATGAGGGATGTCTGGTCTGGAATCAGGCAGCCCTGCGTCGATGGCTCAAGGACTATGTGGACATCCAATGCATGCTCCTGCTAAGAACAGATATGCTTAGGGATCTCCCAGTCAGGGTACAGAACTCACTGCCATGCTATTGTGCAACACTGAAACTCACTCAACATGCAATATGGTGATTCTTGGTCACCATCTCTCCCTGCTGTGTTAGTACAACAAGATGTCAGCTGTTACTGGTTGGGAGAAACCCATTCCTCACAGTTTGGACGCAGTGACCAGTGATGTCTTGATGCAAGACCTTGATCTTGCTCATACTTGCTCATCCCTTTGCACAGATTGTGGCAAAGATATGTTTCCAAGATCCAGTTGTCACCCGACTCTATCAGGACCATCTCTTCCTGAACTTAAACAGGTTGTCTACCTCCAATAATCTATCCTCAGCCATGACCAGATTCAGTTGACCATGCATTGGGTTTGCACTCACAATCAATTCATGATGTCATGCTTTGTCATGCCAGTCCTTGGCTCATTGGGACTGCCATATGCCATCTTAATATATGCTAACTTGTAGTAGGGATGTAGAACTAAGAGAAGTCAGTAATAGTGCATGCATACAACACAAAACTTACTGAGTGCAAGCACATACACTGATTTTTCATCAAATTTATTGTAGTACTTGGCAAGTTTGTCTAGGCTGCTCCTGATTGCATCCTTATACTATGAGAACTGGGAAGACTGAGATATTGCCTTCCAAGAAGTTTGAAGTTCTTCAGACATGGGAATTTCTCATTGTCCAAGCTATTTAGCCCATTTATATCTAATGAAACAAATCTCATACCACCAGCAATGGCACTAAACCTTATTTCATGGGTGTGGGCATTGTTGGTCCCAAGATGCATAACCTGACCAAGGTTTGGGGCATTAAGTGGTTATCCATTGACCCTGCCCACTTCTACACCCATGGACTGCTGGAAGAGGAGGAGAAGGGGAGTCTCAGTCCCGTTGTAATATGGGTTGGTGTTATTTCTAATTCTACCTCTTCCGATACCACCCATGACATCTCCCAAGAGATCCTTGAGCTTCTTCTGGATAATGAGTTTAAGGATGCTGTTGTGAAATGGTGTGAGGCTGTCCTGCAGAGGCTGCCAGATCCACCCCTGATGTGCCATGTTGGCAACACCAATGCCACCCACCATGTCTGTCACTTCCTCACTGCTCTTCACTGCATTCCCCTGACAACATAAGGGATGGAGGAGGATACCCAGGGCACTCTCACCCTCTGGTTCTACAGAAACAGAGACAAGGACAGCAACACTAGCAACAAGGTATATCAAGCCAGAAATTGCCACATTTGAGTATGTGGTATGTGTCAATTCCAGTGGGGCCTCAATGAGATCAAGAAGGCCATTGGTGACCATGTCATTCTCGTCAACTTTTGGGTCCAAGAAATTGTCACACTGGAGG
The DNA here is from genome assembly GCA_038091295.1 of Tylopilus felleus. Classification (NCBI taxonomy): domain Eukaryota; kingdom Fungi; phylum Basidiomycota; class Agaricomycetes; order Boletales; family Boletaceae; genus Tylopilus; species Tylopilus felleus. The sequence continues at coordinate 4,121 of JBBPOE010000742.1, read as the reverse complement.
TGAAGGTGGGGCAAGATGAGAACGATGTGGGGAGATGGACATGAATCAACCAAAATTAGACGACGAGAACAATTATATTGCTAATCTTGAGACCTTCTATGACAAAGTCAAGAATCACTGGTCCAACATTAAGCTCCACCACAACAGAGCAAAAGAGAGTGATCTGACCATGATGGTGGATGAGAATCAAGAGGCATGTGAACTTTTTTAAACTCAGATATAATGTTTGTATGTGTATCTTTGTTTGTACAACCAAACATCATATCTCCACATCCACTGAACCAAATCACATAACCAAAGGATTCCTTTGTAGCCAAGAGCAAGTGCTTAGTTTGGTTCTACTAATGCTAAGCGATATTCCCACCCCCTTTGCATGCCATGTTTAGGCCAAACATTGAAAGAGTTTTTGGAGTTACTGTATATCTCTATTACTCTGTTTATATTTTCACATCCTCCCTATAATTCCTATGTATCTTTACTACAATTTGTAACATGGCAGCCTGGTATAGGCCACTGGTCACCCTGCTTTGTCATCTTGGAAGATCCAATGTATGTATCAGACAGTGAAATAGGGTTAGATGTTCCTGCCCCTTGGTGTCTTTTTAGCATTGCTCTAAGTAACAACAGTGTTAGGAGCATTTGTGGGGGGCCAGAAGAGGTAGTTGCAGTAGAGAAGGATGGTCAACTATTGTCTGCCAATGTCATGACATTGTAGACTTATTATGGGTTTATATAACAAGAATTATATCACATATCATGTGATGTCAATCTCCAAGATTCAATGTCTGCATCAAGGGCAGATAATCCATGAATGAGAGCTGGGAATTGATGTAGTGATGTTAGATCAATACAGGGAACAATAAATCAGAAAACATATACCTTCTACATGGCAGGTGTTGATATCCATCTCTGAGATGCCAATAGCATCTGTTCAGATCATGGAGTGTTGTCAAATCTGGGAACATGTTTTGTGCAAACCAAACAACTTGCTCAATTGCATAAATAGAAGTAACAAAATGACATACCTGTCACATTGTTGTAAGTGACTCAGTGAATTGAAACCCATCTTGATGTCATTCCAAGTCAGTGGAAGAGGGGGAACCATGGCAAAGTTCTGTGACAGAGAAAGGATTTTCTGATTGTTCTGCTCAATATATTGTCATTTACATGAATGATGACAAGAAGGAGTGAAATAGCCATCTGCCCTACATGGCCTTGTGTTGTCACTTGATCTGGTGATCTCCTTTTGTATCTTGCAACTAAAGAGATGATCAATTTGAGGCTTCAGCATATTGGACAACCTTGTCAGTTCCAGGGATGTGAAGACTGAGACCAAAACATTGAGTCTCATATCATCTGGGATACCACCCTCTTTGAATACTTCAGACTGGGAAAGGTTGGGCTCACATATAGCATATGGATTGGAAATTAACATCTGAATACATATATATATCACTCAGTCACATAATAATAGAAATAAAAATAGGATGCACATTTACAAGCTTCTGAAATGGGTGTGCTTTTTTCTTGTTGGTGTGGGGTGCTTTCCAGGAACGTTAACACTTCTGGATCAATAAGATGGCACATTGCAAGCTTGTCATCTGCATATCCATGATCTGTGTTTGTGTGATATGGGCTTGGTGATTGGAGAAATCAAATGTGTTGATGGCAATATGGGAATTGAACATGATCTGATTGGGCCAGGATAACATCTGAGACAAGATACAATAACTTTCATTCAATACATTTGCTTCTAAATTCCTCTATCTTCACCTACTATGTCTTCTGAACAACATTCTCATTGCCTCCATGCACTTAATGGAACCACTATTCCACCTGGAGTGAGGAAAGTAAAAGAAGCAATTTCCTCCACTACCACCACTAAGCAGGACATTTGGATGTCAAACAAGACAAGGCTGCTGGTAAGGTGATGCTCAACATTACTCCAACATAAAAGCTCCACATCAGACAGCATCAGGATGATCCAGTCAAAGCTTGGACAGCCTTGTAGGATCTTTATGTCCAGAAAAAGGTTGGAACTTATTTTGTTGCTTATGAGAAGTTCTTTAGCATTCAGAAGTGTCCTGAAAAGTCCATGCCTACTCTCACTGCCAGAGTCAAAGAAAAGATGTCCAGGATCGAGGAACTTCACCACTCTTTCTTTGGCCTTGCAAAACTGGATGATGAACTCACCTACATGGCCATGATTTCTGCCTTGGGACCCAATTACTATCATTTTACCTTGTCTCTAACCCTCCTCACTGATCTTTACAAATACAAGGTCAAGGCAGTGTTCCAGACTGAGGATATCAACTGTTGTTATCTTCCTGATGGTTCCAACTCAATCCCAAGCAACTTCATGCTCTTATCAACCTTTAGTTCCTGCAAATATGATCTTAATACACCTTGTGGTCTCTGTGAGAAGAATGGTCACTGTTGATACAAGTGTTTTACTCTCAGTGTGCCACATATACATACAAGATGTTGAAACACAAGGTAATGAAGGCTGATCAATCTGAAAATGCCTCCCCTGCATCCACTCCTGTCCCTGCATTGGTCAATGCTTCCTAGGCAATGTCACAGGTATACCTGCAGGTATTACTGCTCATACCCATATCCATACCTGCAACCACAGATATGGGTCTGAGCACAGGTACATATTTTTGTACCTGCAACAGGTATATATCCATGTACCCACATGTATCAACTGGATAAGCAAGGATGCAAGAAGCGAGGGCACAACACACATAATTATGCATATTATACTGTTCCTTTTGTACCCTCTCACTAGCAGGGTGATATTATCCAAGTTACAAGGTATAGCCAAGTACCCATGTGAAAACCTGTGCATACAGGTGCAGGTGCAGCAATGACAGACCTGTACCCATACCTGTGACATTCCCTAATGCTTCCAATATCCTAACTGCCTCTGCCAATGTTGCCAAGGCCATCTAGGACACCAGAGAATATGCAGAAAATGCAACTCATCATTCCACTAACCCTTGTACCTCCTTTTCATCATCCCAGCACCGTGCTGGTGTTGCTTGGAATGCAGACTCAGGTTTCACTTCTCATATGATACCTCATTGCAACTGGTTGTACAACATTGTATACCAATCACCCTGGCAAACAACACTGTTGTCTATTTAGCTAGTGTTGGGTCTATAGTCTTCCATCTGATAATAGAGCAAAAGAGCACTAGGTTGGTAGAGTTCACTCATGTTCTATGTGTTCCTGACCTCTAAAACAATCTCCTCTCTGTTCTTTATCTTACCTGTCACTTGGGCCTTGTGATTTATATCAATGCTACCCAAATGGTGTTTCTGCTTCCTCCTGGACCTACAAAGTCATCATATCCATCAAAGATAACATGGTTATTGCCTGCCCACCTCCTTTTGTGACAATGTGACCTCATACCACTTCCCCCTCTGATGCAACGATGGCAATGCATCCTTGCTCAGTCTCATACTCACTGACTCTTGCATCTGATGTGACAACAACAACAGCAACAACATGTTCTTCCATAGTCTTGTTCATACCCATTGTCCCATCTTGTATGTGACTTAGATGATTATTTCACAATGATGATGTGATGTATGTGGAACACTATATGTGTTGTCTATAGCCTTGATAGGTATGTCATGTTTTATTTGCTCCACAGACTTGTATAGTGGCTGTGATAGAGAGTGAGACACAAAAGAAAGGACAATGGTCCCATCAAAGAAACATGAGAAATATATTCATAATGATGAGATTGTTGAGTGCCTCATACATATATCATGCATACAGAGATATTTACACAACTTAGGATGACATCTGTATTCTACATACTAGAGATCCTCCGATATGAGGGATAGGATGTGTGTTGCCTGTAAAGCATGGCATAACCCTAGGTTAATTCTGAACTATTTACAAAAAAGTAGTAGTATGTTATAATTTCCTTACAATAAAAAATGTTTCAATAATTACTTAGTGTGTGAATACTTTGAATTGTTACAGAATACAAAGAAATGATGCAGAGTAACCATTTACATGCTATTAACAGGACTTACTTTGTGTGGTATTAAACACTTTGCTGTTTCATTTAGTGGACAAGATGGCCAAGCTGCATCAACATCTTC